>CAUYLG010035008.1:0-69637 GCA_963573385.1 Cacajao melanocephalus
TAGACTGCATTCTAGCCTGGGCAGTAGAACAAGAATCCTGTTCTCTCTCCCTCTTTTTCTTCCTCTTTCTTTCTCTCATACATTCTTTTTCTTTCTTTCTTTCACTCTCACTTTCTTTCCTCTCTTTTTCTTTCTTTCAAAACATTAAAAAAAAAAAAAAAAGGTTTGATGTATCTGTTATCCTAGAAAAGGTAGAAGTCACCTTCTAATGCTTGCTTTGACAAAGCCTTTTAGGCATCAAATAAAACAAAACACTACAAACCAAAACAAAATTAAAAAAACAAAAGAGACCAGTTAGTGATTGGCATATGAAACAAAACATTTCCACCTGTGATGTTTATCAAATTTAAACTATAGGGGCCAAAAGGAAAGTTCCCCTTGGCCCTCTGAAGAGTCATTGAAAAATCAACTTTAAAAAAAGCATACTAATTGGAGAAAAGGCATCCAAATTCATTTAACATATAGACATAGAAGCCTTCAGAAGGAAGACCCAAACATGGAGGGAAAATTGTCTATTTTTATACTTAAGTTCAACAAAGTATGGACATCCATGTGGAAACATAATTGAAGAAAAAGTATATGATCAAATGTTAATATACTGAGTGGAGAAACCCAGCAAGACCTGTCTGTCCAGATTGTTCTTGGCCTGTCTAAACATGTACTTTTTCCTCTAGGTGTAGATGTGAACATCTCTTGAGTGGGAGGGTCTTATGATCTACAGTCAAACAGGTAGGTCAGATAAACTTTTATGAGTAGTTTTTACATGTAAAGGTAGGGGGAAAGTTAGAGTAATATTTTTAGGTTTTCTGGCTGGCTTTGGGAAAAAGGGATTCTGGTTGCTATAACCCACCTTGGGGAAGAAGGGTTCTGATTTCTATGTCTAGCTTTGAGGGAGAATGGGACTGAGAGGCAGGAGAGCAGGGAAAGGTCAGAGAAAAATAATTTCTTTTGAGGTTGATTCTGAGGCTTTTATTTTGGGTTATTGCTTTCTGAGTCCCAAGATTACCCAGTTTGAAACTTCTCCAAGAAGTTTACAGTCCAGAAATTGAGTTGGTGGATTGTCTTATAAGCAGCTGAACCTTTCAATTCCACGAACAGGCCAGTCCAACTAAACAGTTAATATCTGTGCTTCATTTCAGACAGTGATGTAGATGGGCTTCCACCAAAGTAAGGCCTCTATATGATCTGAGCAATCAGGTTTTTGTTAAGAGATATTTCTGTGGAAATACAATAAAAACAAATGTTAGTGGTTAGAACAAATTATAAACTCATTGTTTGAGTCCAGATGGCAGCCAATCATGAAGATTTTTAGATGTTGGGCTTGAAGAATCTTCAGGAAGTGAGAGTAGATAGTGGCAAGCTGACAGATTTTTCCTGGTTTGCAGTTTGTATCAGGTGTTCCAGTGAACTTTCTGAGCAGTCTGTATATCAACAGGCACAGAGCTTGTTCATATATTAGGTTGCTGCAATGATTTTTTTCAAAGGTTTCTGGCTTCAGTTTCCCGGGTTCTGGAAAAAGTATTTTTAATTTTAGTGATTCCAAGTCATAGAAATGGAAAGAAATTGGAAATATCAGTAGTATTAGTTGAAATACTTGCAGACGTGAACAAATTCAAGATCCACTCCAAATTTATAGGCAAATAATATATATTCAAAAGCAATGGACAAGGCTAGACTCTAGTAACAGGTGTACTATAGATTTCTGCTGGAAACATAACTTTTCTCTTTCCAGTCCACCATTTCTACCAAAGACAAATAGTAGGACCAATTTATTTGCAAAATAATTTTAGTCACATATTTGTCTTGATTATATGCATAAAGTTCACTGAGAATAGTGATTAAACAATATAGGCTTTTTAAAAGTTGACTTTACTGGAACTTTTTCAAAAGAAATCTCAGATTAGTCTTTTATAAGGTACAAGGCTAAAAACCCAAGCCAAGGATTTGCCCGACTGTATCTATAATACTTAGATAAATTTGTTGAATTCCTCTCTCTCAAGGTCCCAAAATAACTTGAGCCTGTCAGAAATTGACATTCTTTACTTACCGCAGGTGAGGAAACTTGTAAAGAAACCACGTAGACAAGGTGCCAGAATAGTCTTTCCAAGGAAAGCTTTATTGGCTCAATAAAGTCAACATCAATTTCTCAAAGCAGTCTGGGCATATCTGAAAATATGGCATTTTAGTTAAGCCCTGGTGGAATAACTAGTGTTTCCATTTGTATCTTGTTATAAAACAAAACAGATAATTATTGAACTTATGCAAGTAATTATATTGCCATAATTTTTTTTTTTTGAGATTGAGTTTTGCTGTTGCTGCCCAGGCTGGAGTTCAATGGCGAAATCTTGGTTCACTATAGCCTTTGCCTCCTGAGGTAATTCTCCTACTTCAGCCTCCTGAGAAGCTGGGATTTCAGGTGCCTGCCACCACGCTCAGCTAATTTTTGTATTTTTTTAGTAGAGACGGGGTTTCACCACGTTGCCCAGGCTTGTCTGGAACTCCTGATCTCAGGTAACCCACTCACCTTGGCCTCCCAAAGTGCAGGGATTACAGGCATGAGCCACTGTGCCCACTCAGTAAATTAAGAATATTTACAAATAGTTTCCAAATTCTGGAGAAATAAGGTAGAGAGAAAGATAAATTCTTCTGATTTTGCTTATGAAAGTATACTTTGCCAAATTGGTTATAAGCTATAAACAGTTCAAAAGGAAAAAAAGAGTTTTCTTGACTCTGTTCAACAAAGCATAAGAAGAATCAGCAATGTTTCAATTAAAAAGTTCACAAAAAATTATTTCAGCTCTCTTTCAGTTCAGTCACAGGTAACTAACTCTTGTCTGCTTGATGTTGGGTTAGCAGTTCTCATGAATGCATTAGCTTTTCTACTAGAATCCTAGAAGTGTTTTGCTAGTCCAGTAGTGTGATCTCTAAGATTATCAGAAAGCTGTATTCAAGAGTACTCCCAAGAGTCCTTTTCATGAATTTCCTTAAAGAAGAAGCAAGTTTTGGTCTGTATCTGATTATAAAGGACTTTTTGAGAAGAATCCAAATAAAACAATAATTGTCTGTGGATGACAAAAGTCTTAGCTATGGTTAAAAACACAATTGACAAGAAAATTTGCTTATTTTTATGGCATACAACAATTTAATATAATAATCAATCATTTGTAACATATATTAGGGCATATTATAAGAATTTTAGGAATCACATGCAATTTTAGAACACACCTTGATAACATATTTATAAAAATATAACCTCCCCAAAAGTTAGACACTATTTCTTAGTTGACATTCCTATATATGATTTAACATACCAAATAAACTTGGACTTCCAGGTCTCTCTTGGACTTCCAGGTGCCTTAATATCCAAAAAATTAGCTTGAGGTATTTAGAAATTGAAATTTTGATTTTACCAAATATTGAATATCAAAGGTTTAAGACAGTTGCTCAATATAATATACAGGTCACTCTGTAAAATAAAGTATTGATTTAGCCAAAATAATAACTTAAATATTTCAAAAAACAGTAATCTTTACTCTCTGATAGAAGACTCAGTTTTCCAAACAATATGAAGACCTAATAAAGATACCATGAGGCAAACTGAATCTATCACTCTTTCTTGCCCCTCTTATGTTATAGTTTACTCAAAAGGTAAACAAATGTCTTTTACTACCTCTTATTAATACTACAAGAAAATCTTGTTCAAAAGAGAAAAATTTTGTATCAGTGTATTATTAACGTTAAGCTAATTTTAACAAAATTTGAAAAACAAATTTATCCCAATCAGCTTTGACCACATAAAATAAGGTTTTTATAAGCCTTTTAGAACCTCTTATGATTTTTCCCACTTTTAATTTCCTGAACTTTTAATATATATTTAGTTTTATTTTTCACTTTTTATTTAAGAAAATGAAAACTTTTTTAGACAATTTTTTTTCTTTTAACAAACTACATTCTTATGTCTTCTTATAACTTTTTGTTTTACCAAAAACACATCCAACTTTTAAAATACACTTATAAAAAGAATTTCTTGGTTTAATTATATGTATGAATTACAATGTTAGCTCTTGGTAACCCTTCTTTTCCTTGAAAAATCTAGGAAGTAAGCAATTTTAATTACGTGTATCAGATGGAGAACCCAGGGCAAAGGAAAATGATCAGGGGATCTAATTTATCCCAGGATGTCAGGAAGCACAGCCATACCAGAGGACAGGCTGGGTGTTGTCCCTAGGCCTCACCGTGACTCAAAGATTGAAATCCAAAGATATACGGTCCCAGATTAAAATATATATATATAAAAATATATACACATACAGATTAAAGTATGTATTTATATAAACAGTTCTATTACCTTAAAATATCTAGTAGTTCTATTACCTTAAAATAAAAAGTATGTATTTTTATAAACAGTTCTATTACCTTAAAATATCTAGTAGTTCTATTACCTTAAAATAAAAGTATGTATTTATATAAACAGTTCTATTACCTTAAAATATCAAAGATATAAGCTCAGAGTAAAATATATATATATATAAATATATATGCATACAGATTAAAGTATGTATTTATATAAACAGTTCTATTACCTTAAAATATCTAGTAGAGACAGTATAAACCTGTCTAACCAATAGATTCAGGCAAAAAAGTCTATATTAGATTCTTAAGATGCTTTTATTTTACCAACAACTTAAAAACTGTCTTTATTTACCAAAGATTAGTAAAGTCATATGAACTTGAAAAGTAATTTATACTTTTACTTAGTTTATGAGAACTTATTTATAAGCTAATTTAATATGAAACAGATAGTATATAGACAGACATATATGCAAGTACACACAGATATAGACAAACATTAATAAAGATGTTATATTTTGGTTTTAAAATTTTAGCCATGAGACAGTTAAAAAACTCACCAGTTTAAAAGGACAGCGAGATTAAATTGTGCCCCTGTAAATGAACAAGTTATGGCTGAAGACCTTGTCAAGTTTTAGAGAAAAGGGGCAGTAAATTTACATCTCAAAGCAAAGAGAGAGAATTTGAGCTTTTTCAAGAAAGTGTTTGTTATGTTAGAGGAACATTAAAAATGAATGCCAAAGTAACACAAAATCATAGGAATTTACCAAAGGATTGCATAAAGAGAACAATTTCATTTAGATAGGTAGCTTTTAATTTAATGTTTTCCAACTGAACCACTGAATTCAGGGCTGAGCCCATTAAGAAGCAGGGTAAACAAAGTATTTGCAGTTTTTAGGGCCTATAATTTAAATATGTGAAAAGCAGGCATAATTGGAAGGCAGAACATCTAAACTTTAAAAATAAAGAATTTCACTTTTGCACTGAATCCCAGATTCCCCCAAAGAGGAAAGTGCCACATGACCCAGCCTTACAACACTTTCACAGTGTACTTGGCTACAAAGACATTTCTCTAAGTGTTTAAACTGCATCCTTTCTTACCTAAATGTGCAAGGATAAGAGTAACCCGGTATTAGTAACTATTTACTGTAAACAACTGCAGCTCTCACCAGTGACTTGCCAGCCACCACACACACAAAGGTCAAAGTTAATTTATTTTTTTCCACAGTAAAAAGTAATTTTCTGGTACTCCCCATAGTAAAAAAGATCAGGTAATGCAGTGTAAAAGAGCAGAGCTTTAGACCTGACAGGAGAGCGTCCAAGACTTCTGAAACTCTATAAGGAAAGTAGAAGAGCCTCCGAAAGGGGCTGGGTGGTGCTTTTTTCTGAGTTCCTTAAGGGGTCTGAGTCATTAAAATTCTGCCTTGGATCTTTTCATTTGTACCAAAGATGGCAAAGAGAAAGGAGGAGTAAGGAGGCGGAAGAACAGTTTTTAAGAAAGAAAGCAAACAGAGGGACCAAGCACATAGTTAAGAAAAAAAAAAGGTTTTAGTCCACTGAAAATAAAATTTCTAAAAACAATTCAAAGAGAAAGAACAGAAAGTCCTTGTATGTATATATGTATATGTATACATGTATGTATGTATATTTATGTGTGAGTATACATATGTGTGTATATAAATTGAATATGAGGTTTTAATTCAATAACTTTTAATCATAGTGTTCTTAAAAAAATCCTTTTAAGTTTCTTATTGTCAGATTTTATCCAGGACAAACTACTGATATTTCTGGCTTATGAGGTTTTTTTTTTAAACCAAAGGTATCTTTTAAAGTCAAGCCTTAACTAAGGTTACAGCTTAACCAAGGATGAAAGAAGTGTCTTCAAAGAGGTGTAAAGCAGTCCTCATAATATCCAGAATCGTCCTAAAGACAGCTCAAAGGCAGGAAACTTTCTCTAGAATACTTTTTAGGGTTTCAGCTTCTCAGCTGCCTGTACACAAACAGGGCCAAAAAACCTTGCGTGCCTTCCACAAACAGAAAAAGACATAAAACCAAAAGCTGTTCCATGGATGGGAAAAGGATCAATGACAAATGGCTACCCGGAAAAGTTAAAAGTCACACAAATATCCAAAATCAAGAGGGAATGGTTTCCTGAACAGGAAACCATGGCAGTGAACGCACGGAATTTTAACTATTAGGTCACAAAGTGGAGTGGCCTTTATTGTTACTCCCATAGAGAAACTAAAGCAGGTGGTTTGAGAATACAAAGGGTTTTGACTTTGTTTTAGGTCAGATTTTTGCTATTTAGTCAACAGAATTTCTAAGGCTAGCCATTGCACTATTATGTGTCTTTCTTCTAATTTAATCTTCCCATCAATTGTTTAGAATAAGTGATCTCTAAAATTCTTCTTCTTCTTTTTCTTTTTAAAATTCAGGAAGCTGTGTAATTTAAAGGATCCGTCTTTTGGCCACTGATTAATTAGAATTTCCAACAGTGTACTTATTCCAATAATGACTCAATCCAATAGCCTCTTCAGAGAAGAAGCAATTTCAAAGATTCTCCCAAATAGGCTAAGACAGACAAACCCTCCTAAGAGCTTGACACACTCGGAAGAAAAAGTCTCAGGTTCTGGGCTATTCTCAGAATGGCTACCTGATGTGACTTGAAAATGACACCACTTGGATGGTAAGACCAAGAGAGAGAGAGAGTGCTCCCACAGGGTTACAAATCAGGCTCTCAAAAGGGGAGCCTCCTTTGGTACCCCTCTTTATGACAGAACAACACAGAAAAACAAATACAATGACTGTCTCTGGGAGGGAAAGGATCAAACAATGCAAATATTAACGTTACAAAGTACCAAAAAGTACACCAGAATCGCTACACCAAGACTAGTCACACAAATCTTTTTCTCTCATTAATCATAATTTTGCAGAGGAAAGGTGATTTTTCCCATACTCTCAGCTGGATTATACAAAGAGGGTGGCAGCCTGGCTGGTAGAAATTCCTACCCTTATGCTAACTTGTTGGGTCCTGGCTTCTCTCCACTGAGGCTTCCAGAAGAGCAAAACTTTGGCCATCTTGCTCACAGTGCCTGACAGCTGGGGCTAATGGAAAATTTCCCCTTCACCCTCTGAAGTTTCACTGAAAAATCAACTCACAAAAAGGCGGAGACTCCAATTAATCTCCTTCTTTATAACATGAATCATAGCTTGATAGCCTTTTTGTGAGTTGATTTTTCAGTGAAACTTTAGAGGGCAAAGGAGAAATATTCCCTAGGCACCCCAAAACACTATCAGTGTTTTTTAAATAATTGGTAAAATAAAACTAGATGGAAAGCTTCAAAAAGTGGTAAGAATTGATTTTAAGATATAATTACATGAGGTAGGATTTTGGAAAGTGAGTCAGAAGACTGGTTACATATTTATATTTACTAGCTTTACAAAAAAAGATCATTTGCTCGGAATTTTATAATGAATTGCTTATATGCTTCCTTGTCTTCTGTCATTGACTTAAGGGTTTGAGATATTTGTGGATAATTTTATCTTTTGAATTTTTCAGACTTCACATAGTATGTTACAATTTCTGCCAATTTCTTTGTTAATTAATGCCACTTTTTGCCTAAAATATAGTCCATTTTTTTCTTTTTTAAAGGAAAAATTACAGATCGATTAGATCATTATATAATAAATTCCTTTCACAATACAGGCCATATTCTTCTTGGTGAATTGCAAATTTGATTTTCTATGTTAATGCCTACCCCTTCCAAACAGGCAAGATTTAAGCATAGCTATTCCATTATTGACTTATCATACTCTGCCACCTTATAGAAACCTGTCTTCACAGCAGTGTGAAATTGTTTGCAATTTTGACAGTGTAGACAAGAACTGACTGACCTTAAATTTGTAAGCAGAACTTGATTATAGCAAAACTAAATTTGCATTCTGAAGTTATTCATGTGTATATTAAATTGTGCCTTAAATATTACGGGGAGAGCTGAGGTTATTAGCAATCTTTTGATTAATCACATAACAGTTGCTTTTGTGCAAGAAGGACAGAGTTCTGATTCTCCTTTTTTATAACTTGTCTCATGGCTTAATAGCTGTTTTTGGTTGGCTACAAGCATACCCCCACATAAGATAATAAGTATATTTTCAGATGTGATGATGGTGGTGATGATATAATTTTTTTTCTTGGCACTTAGAATATTTTTTATTGAAGGAAATCAATGAAATCATACTTTAGTACATGGTTAACACATTATTACCTAATCTAGGGTAGTGGCAATTGTCTAAAGTCTTACAATACCACAATAACATAATAAGCTAGCACTTTTGAATGCTTGACGTGTGCCAGATACTTTCCCTAGGACTTTACATGTATGATCACATTTAATTGTCACAATAACCCTTTGAGGTA
Source organism: Cacajao melanocephalus (assembly GCA_963573385.1). Classification (NCBI taxonomy): domain Eukaryota; kingdom Metazoa; phylum Chordata; class Mammalia; order Primates; family Pitheciidae; genus Cacajao; species Cacajao melanocephalus. The sequence goes on from CAUYLG010035008.1 coordinate 8,768, forward strand.
AATACTATTATTCTTATCTGCATTTTTAAAATGAGGAAACACAGGTAGAGACAGATAAATTTCCCTAATGTCACAGAGTAAGTGGCAGTGTTGGAATTCAAAATCCAGTTTGATACCAGAAAGCGAATGTACATAATATAATAGAAGGTTAAAGATTTGCTAACTGCCTGGTGTAGTGGCTCACACCTATAATCCTAGCACTTTGAGAGGCCACGGCAGGCAGATTGCTTGAGGCCAGGAATTCAAGAATAGTCTGGGCAACACAGGGAAACCCAATCTTTATTTATTTATTTGCTAAGAGCGTAATGGAAAATTAGCTTGCTTTAAATAAAAATCTGTGATAACATCATTAGGAAATGTTCCTCATTTAGGCAGTGTAGGTCCTCTTTAGTAACGGACGTCTCCTTTAGCTAGAGGTGGTAGATATACTACTAAATATTTTTACGGGATTAATGGAAATGGCCTGGCTCTCTCGTTGATTTCTCATTATCAAATCATTGGAATCTCATTTGTTTCAAGGTGGTATTTTAGATTCAAAGTACACATTTCAAATTTTTGTTTTGCATATGCCTTCCTTTGATGCTTCCTTCACAGGCAATGCATCTGCTATTGGCTTCTTCAAAGAGAATTTTCTTAGAAAAATTAGAAATATTATTCCTTATACTAATGTTGGCAATATTTTCAAATACTGTATTTGTTAGAGGATTAAGGATTAAGTCTAGTTTGACAAATTAAAATAATATTTTGTTCTTCCTGAATTGTTAACCTATTTATTCCTTTGTAATTATTCTGAAATTTATCTATCCTTTTCATGTGAAGACTTATTCCCAGCCTTTGAAAAACTGCTGGTACCATCTGCAGAAATACTACCAGTAATTTTCAGACATTACATCATTCATGTTTACTTTGGCCAAAGGCATTTAAAGTAATATCTGCAGGATCATTTTTTGGTTCTTCTAGCTGTATCCTAATAAAGTCTAAACAAAAAAAATTATAGACTTTATAATAGAAGTATTATACTAGTATAATTCCGCAGTTTAAAATGACATCTTCAAATGAATTTCTGGATCAACTAAAATTTCTGGAGAAATCACTTTATGAACTTTTAGAGGTGTATTGGCAATACAATTGCCAAACTGGTCTTTCCGTTCTTGCTTTCCTGAGAAATGTAACCATCTTTAACTATGAATCTGTGGGAATGCTTTATACTCTACTTTGCAGGTATTTTCATTTAGTGCTGCTTCTACTTTTCCAGAGAATGGTGCTAGGGAAGAACATGCTACATTGTCTGGGTTTGGAGATATCCTTTCTCTGTTAGTCCTGTTACTGTTGTCGCCATCAGGTTATTGTTACCGTCATCATTACCATTGAACGCACTAGTTGCATTATTTTAGTCCAACAGACTTTTGAAACAAGAGACAAAGGACATTCAGGAGAAGTAGACTAATATGTACTACAGTGACACTTCTGTTCAATTTTCCTCTTAATTTCAGGGTCCAGTTTGTGATTCAGACTTTTGTTTTTGTTATTATGCATTGAACACCTTGAGGTCAATTTAATCTTACAGGATTAATTTCAATTGTTTAAACATAGATGGGTATTCTTTGGGCTGCTGCTTTTACTATTCTTATCTGTGCCTTAGCATGATAAAAACATCTATTATGAAGTTTCCAGAAAGTAATTATACATTTTACGTATTTTCACTTAATTTCTAACTGTTGCTCAACATGTTAAGTCCAATTTTGTGGCTTTTCAAAGTTTAAAACATCCAGCCTTGCTTCGTTTTACACTTCAAGACAAAATCACCAGAATCGCTAACAATTTTGGATCTACAATTTAACGTTCAGAGAGGTCATTTCCCCAGCGCCTTCCTCGCACCACAGGCTGCCATCTTCCATCCTTTCCTGCAGCCTTGAGTTCTTAATCTGTGGCCCACAGAGCCAATGGCTAGCCAGGACGAGGGGCCACTCCACAGGAGGGAGGCTGCCACAGGGTTGTGGGCCTCAGGCAGGTGCTCCTGTGTCCAGATGTCCTGTACTAAGGCAGGACAGAAGCCCCTGGGCCTGTCCACGGTTGTGGGGAGCAGAGAATGGCGGCCTAGGGTGCTTTTTGGAGCCCTGCAGGGAGCAAACAACAGTGACAGCGACTGCGCCTTGCAGGCCCGGTTCCACTCTGCCCCTGACACCCCGTCTAGTGCTTACTCCAGAGAAGCTCCCCCTAGACGCCGGCCTCAGGAAGGTCTGGTGAAGGGGGTGCAGGCAAACATCCTTCCTCACACTGGCCATGCAATGGGTATACTGGACACACTGTGGGGGCGATGGCTCTGTGACCCTCAGGCAACCCCAAGCCCTGACTCCTGCAGCCACTGCCTCTATGGCCATGGGCCCACTCACTGTGCACTCAAGTGAGCACCTGGAGGCTTTTGCTACAGCCCACGTGGGCATTAGGCAGGAGAATAGGCTCTGGAGGCAGGAAACCTAAGGCCGTTTCACACTTACTTCCCATAACTAAATTGAAAGGAAAACCCTAACCTTCCAGCCTAAGTGAAAAAAAGACCAGAGGTTACTCCCTTTGCAAACCCCCACCTTTTCTGCAGGGCAGATGGGAAATCGAAAGTTTTGCAACAAATCAGATGTTGGCATAGGAGTGTAACTTTGTAACTTTACTCCAGCCTCTACTTTTGGCAACCAATCAGATTGATTACCACCATAAGAGATCAGACTGATTACCACCACTTCATTTACATGGGGTGAACACCAAGTAGCCGGTGGGAAACCTCTAGGGGGTATTTGGACCCTAGAAGATTCTGTATCCAGGCCCATGAGCGGCTGCTGCGGCCTGCTCCACCCTGTGGAGTGTACTGTCATTTTCTATAAATTCCTGCTCTTTTGCTGCTTCATTCTTCCCTTGCTTTGTTTGTGCATTTTGTCCAATTCTTGATTCAAAAAGCCAAGAATCTGGACACCCTCCAGGCAGTGCAGGTGGGTTCTCTCCGGCACAGTCCTCCCACGTGGGCTCTAGAGATGCCACCTGGCTCCCATCCTCACCCTGTCATCCGATGTTGACTGTTATGTCACAAACTAGCAATAGGCTTAATAAAAAACTGCATCTGCCACATACTTGTTAACGAAAAGAAAGGCTACGAGTCTGTTGTTCTCCTAAGTCTGTCATTTGTGATAGTTGCTCCTCAACATTTAACTGGCTTATATTTAATAATTTTGTATTTATAGCAGGTTAATCCATTCAGTTAGCATGCACTTAGCAGTGGGTTTATCTTGGATGGAACAATTCCAACAATAAATCCTTTTGTTATTCAGCAAGATCACTGCTTACACCCAGGTCTGAGGGGTATGAAAAATCTTATTATAAGAACACAATGTGACCTGTAAGTTAAGGCATATGCTTTTGTGACAGGCCCCAGGGGAATGCTTCTCTGTAACTCTTGTTCATTCTCTTGGATCGAAAGGTAGTTGAATTCCAATGCCAGAAAGGTTTATGGATTGTGCTATTGCCAGGATAGGAGCTACACAGGGCTTTGGACAGCAGGGAGGATTTGTGTGGCAGAAGCATTTAGTATAAGTTAATTAATTTGTCTAAGGCACCATCATTTCTTATCTATTCTTCAATAATCTCAAATACCCCTTCTTCTTAGCCTCTTTCCAAGTCTTTTAAAGTGTAAATCCAATTCCATTCTTTAATTAAAACTCTTCACTGGCTTCTGGTTCTTAATACTCTTGGCCCATGTCAACCTTGTCTTTGGTATGTCCACGTCCTTATGTACATCATGTTTTGGCAGATTGGCCTTCTGTTGGTTCCTGGAAAGAACCAGCTCCTTCCTGCCTTAGGGCCTTACTCATGTTAACATACTGTTTCTTCTTCCCTGAAATGCTTTTCAATCACTTCTCCTCCTCCCACAACTATCTTCTTCCTGTATTCAGCTCCATAGGGAAGGCAACTCTTAACATCCTGGTCCAGATTAGGTTACTCTTCAATATACTTTCATATTCTCTTCAACACTCTTTTCCTTCTTAGGACATATTACTGTTTGAATTGTGTAAAATTTTCTTTTTTTTTTTTTTTCCTTTGGAGGCAGAGTCTTGCTCTGTCACCCAGGCTGTAGTGCAGTGAAATGATCTCGGCTCACTGCAACTTTTACCTCCTAGGTTTAAGCGATTCTTCCACCTCAACCTTCTAGGTAGCTGGGACTACAGGAGCTCACCACCACGCCCAGCTAATTTTTGTATTTTTTGATAGAGGGGGGTTTCACCATGTTAGCCAGGCTGGTCTTGATCTCCTAACCTCAGGTGATCCACCCACCTAAGCCTCCCAAAGTTGCTGGGTTTATAGGTGTGAGCCACCGCACCCGACCTGAATTGTATAACATTTTTTCCTGATAGTTGTCACATATATTTTTTTCTACAAACTAGAAGCTCCATGACAGCAGAGTTCCTTCAGGTATGTTACCAGTCATTAGATCAATGCCTGGAATAAAAAACACATTTGGTTTTTCTTGGATGAAACAGTTAATTGTGTTGCTCAATAATGCCACCATAGATCCAGGCTGGAGGGTCTAGAGACATGAATGAATGGATGAAGAATGTCACTAACCAATTGTGTGATCTCTGGCATGTCTGGGCCTCAGTTTCTTCATATTTTAATTTAAGATGATAATTCCTCTAATATAGTTACTTTATAAAATTGTTATAAGGAACATCTGAAATTATATGCACACACACACACACACACACACACGGGGAGGGGGGAGGAAGAGAGACAGAGATTGAGAGAGAGAGAGAGAGAGAGAGAGAGAGACATGTTACTGAACTGAACTGCGTCCATTTGCCTGTGTGCAACGGAAAGCCAAACACCAAAGCATTGGGTTTTGTAGGAAGAAAGGTTTATTACCACCAGGCAACTGAGCAAGGAGACATGAGATGAGTCAGCCTCAAATCTGTCTTTCCAGGGTAGGGGTTGGGGCAAGTTTTATAGTCAGAGGGTAATGAAGTGTGATCTGATTGGATATTGTGATGGGGTGGTGCCAGGAGGTGTGCATTGACTGGGCTATGCCATGAGGTGAAGACAGGGCTTGGTCTGATTGGACCTGGATCATGCCATCTGGTGTTTGCTTCTTAATTCAGTCACTATTCCTTGGTCTGAGCCCTTAGATTGTGCCCATGGTTGCATGCTTGGTTCATCTGAGTATGCTCAGGTAACTTGCCACCTTAGGGTCCATGGCAACTGAGAAATAACTTACCACTTTATTACACAAACTGTACCCAGATTGGGTTATTGAAATTCATGATAAATATTTATGTCTGTGTTGTCAAATATATAGGTGTAACTATAGTTTGGAATTGCCACATGTATCACTAGGGTGAAGAATCAGTAAATTGGAATCAAGTGGGTTTAAGGAGTTCCAGCATTATTACCAGGATTATTACCACTCTTAAGAAGCCCAGTGACAGGGCAAGTTGGCATACCCAGGTACAGGATGTCATGACTCTGACTCTGCCTCTTTGTCATTGTCTCTGTTTTATTCTCCTCTGTGGATAGACCTCGTTCTTAGACTCACAGAAGGAAGGTTATAGCTATTCCAGGCATAGTATCCACACACAACAATGTCCAGAGAAAGAAGAGAACATCTATTTCTGTGAGTCTTGAAAAGAGGGAGAGAGAGACTTTCCCAGATGCCCCCCAGTCCAGGGGCAATCTCCTTTCCCATCAGAGTTGTATCACGTTACTGGCTGAAACCAAACTCAGGCAGAGGAATAGAACTGTCAAGTTTGGCTTCAAGGCTTTGACTTTTAGTAACCCCAACCTCCCCTGAATTGCCTGGACCCCTGAGGAAGGGTGGGTAATGAAGCAACATTGTAATTGTTTTCAGAATGAGGGTTGAGTGGTTGGATGTTGCTTAGCAAGCCAACAGTGTGTGCTGTGCAATATGTCATGTATATATATTTTTTAAATATTTTTCTTATTCATGGAGGTTAGAAGATCTAAGTCACATAGGTAGTGTTGTGAAATAACGATGAAATTTTGTAGTGTCACATGGTGTTATAGAGTACAGAGTGTTAGTATTATTAGCAAATGATCTCACTAACAAGGCAGCTTACGCTGGTGTGCCAAAATGAAGTAAGTTTTTCTACTGTGTAGGTAAAACTCATGTCTGATTATAAGGCAGAGGGAAGTATCAGATAACAAAGGGCTGTCTAAGCAATGGCAACAGTGAAGAGTGGCATGCATATTCTCTACTCCCTCCCATGTTAATTGTAGGCATAGCTAGTCGATCACAGCATACCTCCTTGCTGAGGGTAGAATGGTTTGGAGTCTTTTTCAAATAGCTCCTGACCATAAACTGGAGTTGATCCTCTAAACAAAACCTATCCACAATTGGCCGGGCACGGTGGCTCATGACTGTAATCCCAGCACTTTGGGAGGCCGAGGCAGGTGGATCACTTGAGGTCAGGAGTTTGAGACCAGCCTGGACAACGTGGTGAAACCCCGTCTCTACTAAAAATACAAAAATTAGCTGGGCATGGTGGCATGCTCCTGTAGTCCCAGCTACTCGGGTGGCTGAGGCAGGAGAATCACTTGAACCCAGGAGGTGGAAGTTGCAGTGAGCTGAGATCGTGCCACTACACTCCAGCCTGGCAACAGAGTGAGACTTCGTCTCAAAAAAACAAAACAAAATAAAACAAATAAAAAACAAACAAAAACATTAAGGGATGAAAATATGAAAATGTATGTGTCCCCAACCTTCTTTTTTCTATACCCTCTTTTCATTAGAATGCCCCTTTCCTTCATCTGTTGGCAGTTTATGCTCATTTTGTTTGCCTTCAACCAAATTCCGATGTCACCAAAAGATCTGACAAACTCGTTCACACTAGATAGCACATGATTGATAAAGCTCAATGAGAAATCTTTCCTTGAGCTATTTTGAATATTTTTTAGAAGCACAGCCTTCAGCAGAAGGAATGAAATTAATAAGGTATAATTTTATAAACTAGTGAAACAGGAGCAGGTTAAGGGCAGGAGATATTTCTGGCATACAAATGCCTTCCCCAAGCCTATGAAATCATACCAGGGAAATGAAATACTGAACGGTGACAAAATGAAAAATACTTTGGGTGAAGGCAATTTATTCTGCCTACACAATGCATAACATTTTTATTAAAATGGCTTCATGGTGATATAATTCACGTATCACACAATTCAATCATTTAAAATGTACAATGGAATAATTTTTAGTATATTCACAGAGTTCTGCACCCGTCACTACCATCTAAGTTTAGAACATTTTCTTCTCCCCCAAAACCCTATACTCAGTCGCAGCCTTTTTCTATTTCTCCTTACCCCGATTTCTAGCAATGAGTAACCTACTTTTCTCTATAGCTTTGACTATTCTGACCGTTTCATGTAAATGCAGTCATATAATATGTGGTCTTCTGTGACCATCTCCTTTGACATAGTGTAATGTTTTTGAGGTTCATCTATGCTGTAACATGTATCCGTACTTCCTTCCTTTTTTGTATCTGAATAATATTCCATTGTATGGATAGTCCACATTTTGTTTATCCATTCATCAGTTGATGGACATGTGGATTGTTTCCACTGTTTGGCTAGTATGAATAATGCTAATGTGAACATTTGTGTACAAGTGTTTGTGTGGGCATGTTTTCATTTCTCTTGGGTATACACCTAGGAGTGAGACTGCTGGGCCAATGATAACACTATGTCTGACCTTTTGAAGAACTGTGTGACTGTTTTCTAAAGTAGTTGTACCGTTTTAAGTTCCAACAATCAGTATGGGAGGGTTCCAATTTCTCCACATCCACACCAAGACCTGTTTTTATCTGTCTTTTTAAATATAACCATCCTAATGAGTGTGAAGTGGTATTTCATTCTAGTTTTGATTTGCATTTCTCTCATGTCTTGCCCAATACTTTTTACATTCTCTTCCTAATACAAAATATATTAGCTATTATAAGTAATTTAGAATGATTCAAAAATATGTACACAGGAGAATTTGTGTAAGTTATATGCAAATACAACACCATTTTATGTAAGGGACTTAAGCACTGCAGATTTTGGTATAGGGAGGTAGGAAAGTCCTGGAACCAATCTCCCTTGGATGCCAAGAGACCACTGTATATTCATTTTAAAAATGAAGTAAGGAGTAATTTGGAAGTTAGGTAATTTGTTCAAGGTCGCACACAAGACTGATAAGTGGCAGAGCAGTGGTTGGAACCTAGCCATGCTTGTCTCCTTTGTTTATGCCCTTGTTCATGGTGCTTCTCTGCCTTTGTATTGAAGAATAAACAATCAAAGCCATGTGCCCTTTTATCATTGCCTGACAGCCCCAGAACTGCTGAATGGTACGATTTAAACAGAGGAGGAGTGCCGTTGTATATAACACACCTCTCCTTGCTCTGCAGCAGACAGTCCTTTGAAGTGGAGAGAACAGATATTCAGGGAATAGAAAAAGGAAACTTCAGACTGTTTGAATTTCATATGAAAAGTTGTCAGTTAGTGTTATTGATTCACCCCCCACATGTAGCAGCTGGTAAAGGGTTTGTTATAACTTTTTTTTTTTCCTGGTGCCTGGAAGTTTTGCTGCACTATACTCACAGAATTGGGAGACTGCTTAAACACAACCCAATCCTTTTGATGTGTTACTTAAGAATTATTCTAATGCTCCCTTCTGATGATAATAGTTATCCTCAAGGGGTGAAAGGAGGCAACCTAATGTGTGCCTTATTCCAGGGGGAAAAAACAAAACACTTTTCCTGAGTGTCAAGAAATACATAAAAGCAAAAATCCAGGATGACTTGTAGTTTAGTGTTTCTTGGAGCTACTATTATGCTACTAAGTCTTAGTGACTAATTATAGCCAGGAAAAATATGTGATATATACAGATTTGAAAGAAATTAGGCCAGACATCTAAAAAATATATGAACCTACTGGCAAATGAGATATTTAATAAAAATTGAGAATAGTTCCTACCACAAATGCTGATCTGTCTAGAAGCATGATTGGAAATTTGATGGTTAGTTCAACATGTTTTTTTAAAGCTGATATATATTTTTAAAGTACATTCTGCAAGGCCAGATCTAATCAGTATTCTTTGGGTAATAGTAGATTTCTTGATATCCATGTTTCTCAGTGTCATAGACACCAGGGTAAAGTCATAGTGAACGCTACATGGCCAAGAAAAGCAGAATATTTAGCAATTACCGAGATAAAAGAAGTACACCTGGGGTGATGCTTCTCTAAGTTCATTTCCTCATTTTAGTTCATTTCTTATATAGTTTTACAAAAGGGGTATCTGACACTTGTGGACATTCTGGTAGATCTGTCAGGCCTCCATTCTCCTTTTTTTTAATGCCATCTGGTTGGCGTTGAGCTTGGCTTGCAGCCTGAGCCCATCTATAAAGCTTCTCTTTTCTTGGCCATAGGCATTGATTTATGGGTAGGAGTTTGACCTAATTTGGACCAATGGAATCAAGGTCCAGGACTTTTGTTGAACCTGTTAGAGGAGAGAAGTTCTTCTTTTCTGCTTTGGTTGAAAAGAGAAGAATGTCATTCTGGGGCTGCTGGCAGCCATTTTATTCTCTCTTCTGTCCCCATGGTAGGAGTGGCTTCCTAGTTCGAAAACCAACACAGAAGGAAGCAGAACTTGGATGAGGAGACACAGTCCTGCGGACGTGGTTTGAGCTCTTAGATCAAGCTGTGCTCAGAATTATCCTTGTCCTTTTACTAAGTTCCATGAGCTAATAAATGCCCCTACTTCACTTTAAAAAATCTGTTTGGTTTGGCTATTCTTTCCTTTCTAACAAAAAAAAATATTTCATTGACATTATTTTCATAAGTTTTGGTTTTATTTAAAAGGTTATACTTGTTGCATTAGTCAGGGTTCAATCATAGAAACAGAACCACTAATGAGTTATAAGGGATTTATTATAGGAATTAGAATTTATACAGTTTTGTAGGAGTTGGAAAAGAGGAGGTCCAAAAAGATATGGAAAGATCAGAGGCAGGATTATCAACCAGTTGATATGAAGTTTGCAAAGGGTTTCCAACAGCCAAAATGAGACCGAAGGGAAAGTTCATGGAAAAGTCCATGAGGAGCTGTGACTCTGGGTAGCTGAGGCCTCTGTGCATTCACTACCAAGAGTCTGGGGGTGGACCTGGGACTGCTGTTAAGAGGTAGATGCAGAGAGAGAACCAGGACCAACTGAAACCTGCTCCCAACTCCATGCCAGTCTGTCTCCGCATCCAACCTGCACTGACTTTCTGAGCGTCGTGGCTGACTGTTCATTTCCACTTTCTAATTCTTGTGAAACTTCGAACTTAGCAATTACAAACTGGAAACCTTCTGGGAGTGTAATTCTAACTGAGTCACCATATTTGCTCTTAACATTTAAATTTATGATTAATTTAGATTCAAGGTAATTGTAGTATTGTGCAAAAGGCAGTCACAATGAGGAAAAGTTGATACAAATAATTCATTTGACTTTCCAATATAAATGTCTACTGACATTGATTATATAGCACAGCATAATGGTTAAGGGCAGGGGTTTGGAGTAAGATGAAACTGTATCTAAGTCCTGGTTTTATGATTTTCTAGTTGGGCAATTAAAACACTATTTTTCCTGTAAGCCTTAGTTACCTCATCTGTGAAAGGAAGATAGTAATAATGTCTACTACATGGAGTTGATGAAAGAATTAAGCAAATGTGTTGGACTTACCATAATGACTGGCAAATTATAATCATGCATCACTTGTTATTGTACATTTATTCATGTATCTTTTATCTACATAAATAGTTGTCAGATCTTATTGAGGAGATGAAGAAGGAGAGAACCTTAGATGATGGTTTGTATGCAAATTCTTAAGCATAAAACCACTTTCCTACACTCCCAATTTTCTAGTGATTATTCCTGTTGATTTTGGATTTCACAAAAACATATGTGTTCCATCTCACCATAAGCCTCATGAGTTTCATGTTCTCCAAGTAAGGCTTTATCCATTTTTGTCTTGTGAGCTACTAATTTTTTTCAAAGTATGATAGTTTAATTTTTTAACCAGTATCAACCATTTTGAGTTAGTTTTCCCCCCTACACATATACAAGCATCTTGTAGACTTTCATTTCTACAATGTTTTTTATTAGCCTATTCTGTAAAGTAAATTGCCTTGGCCACAATCAATAAAGTGGCTTATATAAGAACATGCCTGCCACATACCAAGGTGGTGTTTTGGTTTTGTCAAATTCTCTGCTAAGCCGCTATTTTTAAATGTTTCCTTACTATAGCTAGCTAATAGGTTTGTTCAAGTCAACTCCTAGGTAGATATACTGAACTATGTCCTCAACATTGCTATGGTGAGGGGAACATCTATTTAGTTCAGCTGGTTGCTATTTCAAATTATTAAAGCGAAATTTAACAGAAGGGGCCTTGTTTCATATTGTAATTAGTTGACATTTTATTCATCAGCAACTTTCCCTATGTATTTTTTTTTTAAACTCGTTTTTTTTTGTAATGAAATAGTGAATTATAGAAAGAAAATTTGGAAACTACAGAAAAATATAAAGAATAACAACAAAATCACTTGTAATCGCACTACTCAGAGAAAACTACCATTACTGTATGGATGCTTTTGTTTCTTTTCGGACTCTGTGTTTTACAAAGGTTGATCATACTATTTGTAGGTATGCACACAGGCACGCAAATACATACAGTCTTATTTAGTTTGGCGCCTCACTTCATATTATATCATGTGACTGTTCTAGGTTCGTGAACATTCTTTACTCTCTATTTTTAATTATTTATGTCATGGTTGCATATAAAATATATGTAAACCTCTTATCATAATGTCTGGGACATAGTAAGCACTAAAATGGTAACTATGGTTAATAGTTATGTACATGAGTCTTTGTACCTGGAATTAAAAACATTTTAACAGGTTTAAATTCAACTTTCTTTCAAAGAAAAGTGTTTGTTTTCCTTTCTACTAGGAGCAGATGAATATTCCTAGAAAGTTTATTTATTTTTATAAAGAACAAATGTTTCTTCTCCCTCCATATATTATTTAAAATATCTATGTTCTCCTACAGTAACAGTAATAAGGTCCGCCAGAGCTTGAATTTATGAGCTTCACTAGCAGATATGTGCCTATATATTTCTCCTTGTACTTCTTAGTTTTTATTTCATGTTTTGTCAAATGAAAGTGTGTATCTGAGTTTTACGAATTTGATTTTTTTTAATGATAATTTTTGCCCACTTAATAATTTTTATCTTAAATGTGGCTTTGTCTAAAATTAATAGTTACCCCTGGTGTTTATTGTTTTTATTTTGGCTTGAGTTTGATATCTTTTTTCCAAGGCTTTTATTTTTAACCCATGGTAATCATTCTGTTATTGTTTCTTTGTAAGCAGTGTATCATAACCTTATCATTTAATTGGGAAATTTGTACTATTCACATTTATGATCTGAAGGGTGTGATACATTGTTATTTTATAATCTACTTTTCCTTGCCATAATTACTGTTTCCTTCTTTCTGAATTTTTCTACAGATTGCTCATATTTTGCTTTGTTTTCTAATGCTTAAGGCATACTAGAGGTTCACTTTAAAAAAAAACTTTCCAGTCACATTTAAAATCTTCATTTTAGTAAGGATTAAATAATATATTTTTAATATTCTTTAAGCAACTTTTATTTTTGACCCATAATAGCTCTAAATTCCTAAACTTAATTCGTTTTGTCTTGAGTTTTAGGCTATATGAGTAGTGAAATGAGTACCTATTAGGTTGTATATATTTTGTGTATTAGTGAATTTGTATTTTCTTATGTTTACAGTAATGTTGTATAGTCAACTATTATTTGATTTCAATGCTCACCACCAGTCCTTTTACGTAGCAACATTGTATAAAATGTTGAGTTTTTAATTTTAATCTCCTTCTTAGCTGACTGATTTTGGAGGTTAGGAGAGCCCAATCTTCATCTTTTCCCCCCGCCAAGTTCTAAGGAATTGATAACAGACACAGGGGTCAAGTGGGATCAATAACACCTGAACAAGTACATGGCCCTCTGGTTGTATTGGTCAGAGTTCAGCTGCAGAGAATTCAGTATCAGAGAAATGAATCCACTTCTGCTAGTTTAAGCAGGAAAAATAATGTGTGTGTATATATGACATTAAATAGTTTTGAAAATGAAATATACAGGAGTGACTCCCAAGCTACAGCCCAGGAACAGGTCACCTGTGGAGCTTCCCCCACTGCCATAATCAGAAAATGTCCAGCTGCAGAGTCCTTCTGTCACAGCCATGATTAGGAAACTGCTTCTGCACCTGGTTACACAACCACATCCCACTTGTTAGAAAGTGTGCTGGCAAAATGGATGACCCGTGGTCTGCCTTTTGACAACGATGAAGCTAGGGGCTGGACTATGAATGCTGTCTCAGAAAAACTAAGTCCCTCCTGACTGCTGACAGCAGAAATAGGAGCAGCAGCTGGAGAAAATGCCTTCTGCAATACTGCAGCTTTTTCTAAATCTCCTGCACATGTATTTGATTGGTCAAACCTGAATTACACCTAGAACTTTAGTGCCACGTAGCCTATGAATTGAATTGTTTGGTCTACCATTCTCTGCTTTATAGGAATATTCTATAGAAAGAGGATGGAATGGATTTCCAGAGCTACGTCTCCTATCCACCACAGTATTAAAGCTGAGAAAGCCGAGGATGTGCCCAGAAATGAATTTCTCCACTCAGTCATGAGCAGAAAAGGTGTGCTGCAGGCCTTTTTTTCTCCCAGCCTGGGGGCTGTGAGCTGATGGTCTACACCTGGGAACAAGAAAATGAGGAGAGTGTGCTCACCTGAGCACGTAATTAAAACAGAGTTAGAAAAGGGGCAGCAGAGAGAATCGGTCGAGTCAGTTTCATCTTTCGAGGCACGACGACTGTTCCCCAATAGTAAGAATCAATGCAAGGTAGGTTCTTTCCACAGTTCTTCCCTTCTTAGGAAAGAAGTTTGGAAAACTCTCCAGCCTCCCTAGGAAGGTAGACTTTGGGCTGAAGCAGGAATGTGGTTTTTATAGTTTGAGATGAGGGTGTGAAATGTGAAGGAAAAGAGTTCCACTGCGTAACTACACTTAATCTTTTAAGTAAATTTGGTATAACAGTGGTGTGTTTTCTGAACCCTGTGTAGTTGAAACTGTCTTTTTGCTGTCTTCGCGTGTGAATGACAACTTGGCAGGGTTGCATCCTTGGATTATAGCCTTTTGTCCCTCAGAATTCATTGTGTGCTTGCTACCTATTGCAACGAAAAAACTTTAGGCCAGCCTCATATTGTTCCGTGATGGAGAGGCCAGTTTCCTTGCTTTCTCTGCCTAGGGCCTTATGGACTTTTTAGCCCGTTAATTGGGCACTTTCATAGAAGAGGTAGATTTTGCTCTGTTGGTGGAGATTTACTTGGAATATCGTTGAGTTGGCCCTTTAAGTTACAATGTTTTTAGCTAGCTTAGACAAGTTTTATTCAATTGTGTCACTCACCATGGCCTCTGTTACGTGTTTCTAGTTACATCTTTGGGAATAACTGTAATTCTTGGTTTTTTCATTCCCTGGCCTCCATGTCTGTGAAATTTTCATTATTTTTTAAATCCTCTTATCATTTTTTGTCGAGTTTCGGATCATCTTTCTCTTAATTGAGTTTGTGGTTGAATCTGTAGTTTTCTATATTTCCAGTTCAGTTTCCATTTGATGTCAGGTGTAGTCTCTTCTGAAACCAGTGTGTGGATATTTCTGCCCTGGTTTAGTTCCCCGGGACACCGAATACGTGTACCTCATGAATGCAGTTTCTCCTGATACCACTTCAGACTTGATTGGAGAAGACCATACACCATGTGTCACTAGAGATATTTTGGCTTCCACTTCCGCTGACAGTCCTGCTTGGGGACAATGCCAGCAAGTATTCAACACCCATCTCTGTGGCTTTCGTTTGCAGCTCAGTTTTTTTGTTAAAAATTTTGTTTTCTCAACATGTGAAGAAAAGTACTTGGTGGGGCTACCTCAATAAGTGCCCCTTTGAGGTAGAGGAACAGTTACCCAGTTTTCAGGTAAATAAAGATCTTATCTTATGAAGTAGAAAGTAGTGTCTGGAGGACTAATGGCTTTTTGGCCTCATTTTAGGCAAACAAATTATCCCTGTTTCTTACAGCTAAACCAATAGAAGAAAAATCCTGTGTTTCTCAACCCAGATCCTTTGGCCTAATAACTAATGAACATTCCTCCATAAGGTTGATTCTAGTTTTCAGTGCTATTGTGTATTGTCTTTGTTTTTGCTTTCAAAGATATTTTAGTGGGAATTTGGATTACTCCATTTCAGGGATTTCTAACCAAGCTGTGTTTGAACTGAAAGCTCGTGGTAGTACTGCGATAGAAGCTTTAAAGGTGTGTGATGATAGCTTGAAACCCATTCTGCAGTTGCACAGTTAAGTCCATATGCAACTTTTGTTGAGATGAAAGGAGTGAGTTTCTAACAATAAAAGTCCATAATTTGGACTAAATAGATGTTTCTAAAATTGGAATTAATCTTATTTCTCTCTTGATACTACATTTCAGAACTATACTTTCACAGTTAATCTGATAAAGTCTGAAAAAATTTTATAGATTCCTAATATCATTAAACTCTAACTATGAAAATTTTAGCACCTGATATAACAAGTTAATGCTAGAACTGGGTAGGAGGGTGAGTTGCTTGCTTAAATGAAGACTTCTATTCAAATTGCACAAGACATCTGCATTAATATGGTACAATGTGGTTATTTAAATTTAAAAAGTAACAGAAAATAAAAAAATTAGTTTCTTTGTTACATTAGCCACATTTGAAATATTCAGTAGCCACATGTGGTTTGTGGCTACCATATTTAACTGCACACATAAGGACCATTTCTGTCACGGCAGTAAGTTTTATTGGACAGTGCTGTTCTAGACAATAATGTCTTTAAATTTGCATTTGCGGGTAAACCAAATCCTCTTGGAATTAATGCATTGCATTTTGAGAGGAGTACTTAAAACCAAGGTTACGGACTCTTATGGCTTTAGCTGAATATCTGTTTTAAATAACCTTTTAATTTTAGAATAAATAAAATACTTTTAAATTTACAGAAAAGTGGGAAAGGTAGTAAGGACTTCTCATGTAACCTGCATCTAAAATTTCTAGTCAAGTCAATAAGTCTTTACCCAATCATACCATTCATATTTAAACTGATTATTGATATAGTTGTATTAATAGCTATCATACTTATATTAGTTTTCTGATTGTTGCATTTGTTCTTTGTTTTCTCTCCATGTCCCCCATCCTTTTCTGGTTTTAATAGAACATTTTGTATGATTCCATTTTACCTCCTTTCTCAGCGTATCAGTGACTTCTTTTAAAAATATCTTAGTGGTTGACTTACAGTTTACAGTACACATTTTTAACTAATCTAAGTCCACCTTTGAAGAACTTGCACTATACCATGTCACATGTGGGTAGAGTTACCTTGTAACAGAAGATCCTGAATTCCTTCGGTCTGTTGTGACGTTGCTGTGATTCATTTTGCTTATCTATGTGTTATAGCCATTCAATGTATTATTATGATTATTACTTTAAAAAGATGTTATAGATCAATTAAAAATAAGAAAATAAAAGATTTTATCTTACTTTCATTCATTCTTTCCCCAGTGAATTTTCTTTCTTGATGAAAACCCTGACTTACACCATTTTCCTCTGTCTGAATAACTTATTTAACATTTCTTGCAGGGCCAGTCTGCTGGTGATGAATTCTGTTTTTGTTTGTGTGAAGTATTTTTTTTCTTTTCTTTTTTTTTTTTTTTTTTTTTATATGGAGTCTTGCTATGTCACCCAGGCTGGAGTATAAATGCACAATCTAGGCTCAAAGCAACCTCTGCCTCCTGGGTTGAAGCAATTCTCCTGATTCAGCTTCCTGAGTGTCTGGGACTACAGGTGCATGCCACCACAACGGGCTAATTTTTGTATTTTTCTTAGAGATGGGGTTTTACCATTTTGGCCAGGCTGGTCTTGAACTTCTGGCCTCAGGTGATCCACTAGCCTCGGCCACCCAAAGTGCTGGAATTACAGAGGAGTCTTTTTCCTTCATTTTTGAAGGATTATTTTGCAGGATATAGAATTCTAGACTGAAGGTTTTGTTGCAGCATTTAAATATTTCATCCTAGTTCCCTTTACCTGCATGGAAGTTGGATATTATATTGGTTAATTATAAATAGGTAAAAGACCTTTAGGTGTGTGGTTTTATGTTAATCTGGATGTTAGTTGGGCTATGTTTAGTGTTTGCTGTAGCTATAGGTACTAGAGGCCCAAATTTCTCTAGTGTCCTATGTGTTTTATAGCTCTCTCACCTAGTATAATGGTGATACATCATTACACTAGAGCCTGATTTTGATGGGGGTAAGGTATGTGAGAGGGGAACATTTTATAACCTTCCAATTAAGCCTCAAGGTTTTGAGGGTCAGTGTCCTGGGGACTTCCAGTACTTCTTTGGTGTATAGGATTTTCCCTTTTGTCCATTACTCCCTACTCTGGCTGAAATGTTCCTGATCTGTTTTGAATAAGGCCTATTCTATGCAGAAAGCACCACAGTTACTCTTACCTTCCCACTGCCAGAGCCAGGAGGGATTATTTCTTGCATCCTCACTGTAAGATCCTGGTGCTTTTCCTGGACAGAAAGTTTATGAAAGTGTGGGGCTTCCCCTAAGATGGAAGCTCCAGGAGTTTCTTATTGCTACGCTAGTTCACACTTGGTCTCCAGCAATTTATCAAAATTACCACTTAGGTGTTCCTACCAGTTTATAGCACCAGTGGTTTCTGCTTCACATGACCAGATTTCAGTATTGAATCTTCCCGGATGCACCTGTCTTTCCAGACTTTGGGGGTGATTACTTGGTCTGGGTCCTCATTTCTCTGATGGAGCCAGGAAAAGTTACTGATTTTCAGTTAGTTCAGTTTTTTCTTACAAGGTGAGGCTGAAAATTTCTAAGCTCTTTACATACCAGACCTGCAACCAGACACGGCTGTTGAATTTGTTTTTAAGTCTTACCTTGCCAACTTTTCTAGGATATTTTAAGTTTTCTTGTTGTCTTTGTGTATGGTAGACACACTTGACAGCAATTACTTTAAGCATACCCTGATTTGAGGGACCTGACAGCAATAACTTGAGGAATGAGGGTTGCATTTGCGGTTGAGGTTGTTGAGGGGAGAATGTTAAGATGCCATATAAACTGATTTTCACAAGAAATTGTGGTTCTCCTCTTTAGCTCACTGCTGCTTAACTGTCCCGGTAAGTAAGTTCCCCCAAATAAAACTCCATGTTTCATTTGCTAGCTTTGGGTCTCTTTTTTGGCCTTTTGAAAATGGTGCCATTCCTATTAGAGTTAATAGGGGTCTGGCATGGCACCTTGGCAAGTAAATAGGAGAATCCTTACTTGGTTACGGTGTGGCCAATATTATTTGTATCCTATATGTAATCTTTTTATGTATAATTAAAGGTGGAAACCTCTCAGTAGAATGAGAGAGTAGTGCTTAACATTTTTATAGCATTCACAAATTATGGATCTCTAGAAACCCTCATTCTTCTTATCTTAACCTTACAATCCTATTTATTCATGTATGTAGAGAACACATTATAGAATGTCTCCCTAGCTTAGTCCCCACCCCATTTTATGAGAACTTTCTTGTCCCCACTCCTAACACACAGAGAAGGGTCCTATCAGCCAGGTAGGTTCCTCAATGCCCCGTTTTCCAGACTATAGGTGCTTTGGATGAATAAAGCTGAACCAGTTAGGTTTTTTCCTTCTACAAATTTAGAATTGAAATTGAGAGGCACCTTGACTCTGCAGGCTAGTCACTTGTCCTAAAGCTAAGGAAACTTGACAATTATCAGGCAGCCATCATTAACTGTGTACCTGCTGAATCAAAGAAAGCTATTTGGTGAATAAATGGACATTCTGCGAGGTAAATGTGTGACCATGCAGTCTGAGAGAAAAAGAGGGGTGAGAGCTTTGGGTCCTCATAACATCTCCTTTCTGTCCTGGGCTCTGAGTGATACTCCTATTTTGTTTTTATAACAAACTTCCCTCTGTTGCCCAAACTATCTGGAGGTATATTCCTTATAGCCAGAGGTTACTGAAGACACAGGGATAATGAGAGTCAGAATGAAATTTCTAGAAAGGGGTGAATTGCATATTTGTTTGAACATTAGCCTTTAGAAATCCATAGGCACCCAGTCATGCTTGAAATGTTTTTACTAATTATTAAATAACTCTGGCCCTTTGAAACAAAAATATAAGTAAGAATTTTATATTCCATATTTCCATTCAATTTTATAAGACTGAGGTAGAAAATGGATTTGATTCTATTGGATTTAATGGTTGAGTCTACTTCCTGTTTCTAAAAATTTGATAGAATCTTGTCAGCTAATGGATTGCATATTTTTGACTTACTGACCAAAATTGCTGTATTGTGAGCTTTACCCAGAGGAACTTCCTTGCAGTTTGAGTTTATGGACTTTTGGTCAAGGTCTCCTGAAAAAGAAATTCATTAAATAGATATTAGAATTACAGTCTTTTGTATAATTAATAATAATTTCAAATATAAGCCCACATAAAATACAGTTGCTATCCCACAAAATATTGGTTGCTTTTTTAAACAAGTATCTATTTATAACACTCAAGAAAAATCTAGATTTTTGTCACTTGAATTATTAGTGCAATATGTTATTTGGTTTTAAATCTCAGTGTTTATTTTAGGTACAGGAGGTACCTGTGCAGGTTACCTGGGTGTACTGGGGTTTGGTGTATGAATCTTGTCACCCTCACCCAGGTAGTGAACATAGTACCTCATCGGAAGTTGATCAACCCGTTCCCCTCTCCCACCTCCCCCCCCAGTAGTGTGCAATGTCTGTTGTTCTCAATATTTATGTCCATGTATGCTCAGTGTTGAGCTCCCCCTTATAAGTAAGAACATGGAGTATTTGGTTTTCTGTTTCTGTGTTAATTCACTTAGGATTACAGCCTCCAAATGCATCCATTTTGTTGCAAAGGACATAATTTCATTGTTTTGTATGGCTACATAATATTCCATGGTATATATGTACCACACTTTATTTATCCAGTCTAACATTGATGGGCACCCGGGTTGATTCCACCTCTTCGCTATTGTGAATAGCACTGTGGTGAACATACTAGCATATGTGTCTTTTTGGTGGAATAATTTATCTTCTTCAGGGCATACACCCAATAATGGGACTACTGGATTGCATGGTAGCTCTGTTTTAAGTTCCTTGAGAAATCTGTATTCTCCTTTCCACAGTGGGTAGTCTAGTTTATATTTCCTCTAACAATGTATAAGCATTCCCTTTTTTTCACAGTCTGGCCAGCATGTTATTTTTTTTTTTGACCTTTTAATAATAGCCATTCTGACTGGTGTCAGATGGTATCTCATTGTGGATTTGATTTGCATTTCTCTCATGATTAAAAATGCTGAGTACTTTTTGCGTATTTGTGTTGGTCACTTACGTCTTCTTTTGAGAAGTGTCTGTTTATGTCCCTTGCCCACTTTTTTTTAAATGGGGTTATTTGGTTTTTGCTTGTCAATTTGCTTAAGTTTCTTACAGCTTTGGTTATTTAGCCATTGTCAAATGCATAGTTTGAGTATCTTTTCCCATTCTGTAGGTTGTCTCCGTCTCTTTACTCTTTACTCTGTCGAGAGTTTCTTTTGCTATGCAGAAGTGCTTTAATTAATTAAGTCCTATTTTTGTTGCAGTTGCTTTTGGGGACTTAGCCACAAATTATTTGCCAAGGCCAATGTTGAATAGAGTATTTTTTAGGTTGTCTTCTAGGACTTTTATAGTTTGAGGTCTTGCATTTAGATGTTTGATCCATTTTGAGTTAATTTTTGTATATGATGAAAGGTAGGGGTCCAGCTTCAATTTTCTGCATATGGCTAGCCAATTATCTCAGCACCGTTTATTGAATAGGGAATGTGTTCCCTATTGCTTGTTTTCGTTGGCCTTGTTAAAGTCAGATGATAGAAGTACAGCTTTATTTCTGAGTTTTCTACTTCATTGATCTATGTGTCTGTTTTTGTACTATTAGCATGCTGTTTTGGGTAGTATAGCTTTATAGTATAGTTTGAAGTTAAGTAGTATGATGCCTCTGGCTTTGTTCTTTTTGCTTAGGATTTGCCTTTTGGGCTCATTTTTCATTCTATATAAATTTAAAAATGGTTACACCTAATTTTGTGAAGAACGATATTGGTAGTTAGGAATAGCATTGAATCTGTAAATTGATTTGAGCAGTACAATATTGATTCTTCTCATCTATGATGAGAATGGAAAACATTTTTGAAATGCCATGTTTTTGCATTTGTTTCATCTCTGATTTCTTTCAGCAGTGTGTTGTAGTTCCCATTGCAGAGATCTTTCACCTCTTTGATTAGCTGTATTCTTCCTAGACATTTCATTGTGGCTATTTCAAGTGAGATAGTTTTCTTAAGTTCACTGTTAGCCTGGACGTTGTTAATGTATGGAAATGTTACTGATCTTTATACGTTGATTTTTATATCCTGAAACTTTCCTAAAGTCATTGATCAGCTCTAGCAGCCTTTTGGCAAAGTCTTTAAGATTTTACTAGGTATAGAATCACATTGTCAGTGAAGAGAGATAGTTTGATTTCTTTTCCTGTTTGGATGCCTTTTATTTCATACTCTTGTGATTGCTTTGGCTAGGACTTAGTACTATATTGAATAGAAGTGGTGAAGACAGGACATCTTTGTCTTGTTTCAGTTCTTAAGGGGAATGGTTCAAGCTTTTGTTTATTCAGCATGATATTACCTGAGGTTCGTCATAGGTGACTCTTTTTATTGTGAAGTATGATTCTTCAGTGCCTAGAAACATAGCTCTTGAGGGTTTTTAACATAAAGCAACGTTGAATTTTATCAAAAGCTTTTTCTGTATTGAGATGATCCTATGGCTTTTGATTTTAATTGTGTTTATGTAGTGTTTCACATTTATTGATTTCTGTATGTTGAACCAGGCTTGCATCTCAGGAATGAGGCCTACTTGATTGTGATGTATTAGCTTCTTGATGTGCTGCTGGATTTGGTTTGCTAATATCTTGTTGAAGATTTTTGCATGTATGTTCATCAAGGATATTGGCCTGAGTTTTTCTTTTTTTATTGTGTGTCTGCCACATTTTGGTATCAGGCTAATGCTAGCTTCATAGGAGTTAAAGAGTAACCCCTTCACTTTAATATGTTTGGAATAGTTTCAGTAGGATTGGTGTCAATTCTTTGTATGTCTGGTAGATTCCAGCAGTGAGTCCAGCTGGTCTAGGGCTTTTTTTTGATTAGTAGGTTCCTTTTTTACTAATTTAATTTGAGGAATTGATACTGATCTGTCCAAGGTTTTGATTTCTTCATGATTCAGTCTTGGGAGATGATGTGCTTCCATGGAGTTATCTATTTCCTCTAGATTTTCTAGTTTTTGTGCATTAGAGTTGTTAGTAGTAGTCTCTGAAGGTCTTTTCAAAAATTTCTGTGGGATCATTTGTAATACCAGCTTTGTCATTTCTGATTGTGCTTATTTGGATCTTCTCTTTCTTTAGTTAATAGTTTACCTTATTGTTTACTTGAACAGCAAAGTCTTGCTTTCATTGATCTTTCATATGAATTTTTGCATTTCAGTTTTTATTAACATTTTCTCTGATTTCGATTATTTTCTCCTAGCATTGGGGTTGGATTGTTCATTTTGTTTTTAGTTCTTTTAGGTGCAAAATCTGATTGTTAACAAGAGATCTAACTTCTTGATGAAAGCATTTAGCACTATAAACTTTTCTATTAATACTGCATTGACTGTATCCCAGAGATTTTGTGAGTTATATCCCCATTTTCGTAGATTTCAAATAATTTTTTGATTTCTGCCTTAAATATTCATCCAGGAGTTATTCACCAGTAAGTTGTTTACTTTCCATGTGCTTATGTAGTCTTGAGAGATCTTCTTAATATTGACTTTATTTGTATTGCTCTATGGTCCGAGAATGTGCTTGGTATGATTTCAATTTTTTTCAATTTATTGAGACTTGCTTTATGATTCAGCATGTGGTTGATCTTAAAAATATGTTGCACGTGCAGATGAGAAGAATGAATATTCTGTAGTTGTTTGATGTGATGTCCTATAGATATCTGTTAGGTCCAATGATTCAAATGTGGAGTTTAAGTCCAGAGTTTGTTAGTTTTCTGCCTCAGTGATCCATCTAACATTTCCAGTGGGTTGTTGAAATCTCTCAGTATTATTGTATGGTTGTCTAAGGTTTTTTGTAGATCAAGAAGAACTTATTTTATGACCTCTGTTGCTTTCATGTTGGGAACAAATACATTAGAATAGTTAAGACTTCTCATTGGATTGTACCTGTTATCATTATGTAATGCCCTTCCTCTGTCTTAATTTTTTATTAGTTGGAAGTCTGTTTGATAAAAGGATAGTACTCTTTTTTGTTTTCTGTTTGCATAGATTTTTTCCTATCTCTTTACTTTGAGCATGTGTGTTTTGCCATATGAAATGAGTCTCTTATTATACTTTAAGTTCTGGGATACATGTACAGAATGTGCAGGTTTGTTACATAGGTATACAGGTGCCATGGGAGAATATTTTTGCAATCTGTTCATCTGACAAAGAGCTAATATACAGAATCTACAAAGAATTTAAGCAAGTTTACAAGAAGAAAAAACCCCATCAAAAAGTGGGTGAAGGATATGAACAGACACTCCTCAAAAGAGGACATTTATGTGGCCAGCAAACATGGAAAAAACTCATCACTGGTCATTAGAGAAATGCAAATCAAAACCACACTGAGATACCATCTCAAGCCCGTTAGAATGGCAATCATTAAAAAGTCAGGAAACAACAGAAGGTGGAGAAACTGTGGAGATTCTGAATTTCATGATTTTATACTGTTGTTGGGAGTTTAGATTAGTTCAACCATTGTGGGAGATGAGTCTCTTAAAGACAGCAGATGGTTGGCTCTTTTTATCCAGCTGGCTACTCACAAGTGGGGCATTTAGTCCTTTTATATTCAAGGTTAGTAATGATATGTATGATTTTGATCCTGTCATTGTGTTGTAAGCTGGTTGTTATGCAGACTTGATTGTGTAGTTGATTAATAGTGCCTGTGGGCTATTTACTTGAGTGTGTTTTTGTGGTAGCAGGTGTAATTCTTTAAATTGCCTGTTTAGCACTCCTTTAAGGACATCTTGTAAGGGTGGTTTAGTTGAAATGTGTTCTCTCAACATTTGTCTGAGAAGGATTTTATTTCTCTTTCACTAATGAAGCTTCCTTTGGAAGGACAAAAAGTTCTTGGTTGGAATTTTTCTTTGAGGATGATGAAAATAGGCCTCCAATCTCTTCTGGCTTATATGGTTTCAGCTGAGAGATTTTCTGCCAGTCTGATAGGGTTCCCACTATATATAACTTGTCCCTTCTCTGTAGCTGCCTTTAAGATTTTTACTTTTGCATTGTTGGTGAATCTGATGATTATGTGCCTTGGGGATGGTCATCTTTTATTGTATTTGCCAGGGGTTTCTGTATTTCTTAGATTTACCTGCCAGTCTTTCTAGCAAGATTAGGAAAATATTTGTGAACTCTGTCTTCAAATATATATTTTCAAGTTGCTTATTCCCTTTCCTTCTCTCTCAGGAATGCCAGTGTGATACAGATTTTGTCTCTTTACATAATCCCATATTTTTGAATGTTTTATTTTAAAAAATTCCTTTTGTTTTTGTGTGACTGAGTTGATTTGAACAATTGGTCAAGCACTGAGATTTTCTTCAGTTAGGTTTATTTATGCAGTTTATTCTAGTAGTACTACTTTTTTTTTTTTTTTTTTTTTTTTTTTTGAGACGAGGTAGACGGGGTCTTGTTCTGTCTCCCAGGCTGGAGTGCAGTGCTGTGACCTTGGCTTTATTGCAGGCTACCTCCCACCCCCGGGCTCAAGCAATCTTCTCATCTCAGTCTCCTGAATAGCTGGGTCCACAGGCATGTGCCACCATGCCCAGCTAATTTTCTGTATTTATGGTACAGGTCTTGTCATGTTGCCCAGACTCATCTTAAACTCCTGACTTCAAGTGATCTGCCTGCCTCAGCCTCTGAAAGTGCTGAGATTATAGGCGTGAGCCACTGACTGCACGGGCCTGCTGTTAATATTAATACTTCTGATCATATTACACAATTCTTGTGATGAATTTTTCAGTTTAAAATGTTTAATTTAGGTCTTTCTTAAAAGTGCTATTTCATCTTTCAACTCTTGAATTGCTTGGCTTCCTTGGAATGACTTTCAACGCTCTCCAAGATCTTGATGAGCTTCCTTGCCATTCGTATTCTGAATTTCATGTCTGTCATTTCAGACATTTCAGACTGGTTAAGAACAATTGCTGGGGACCTAGTGGGCTCATTTGGAGAAAAGGAGACACAGGCTTTTTGAAATGCCAAAATTCTTGCACTGATTCCCTCTAATTTGGTGTTCTTTAACTGTTTTAAATTGATAATAGTCAGTTGGCTTCATTTGTGGAAATTCTCAGAGGGCTAAGCCTCTGTACTGGGTCTTTGTTGTTGAATTCTTGCCCTTGATTTTGCAGGGAGCAGAACTAGCCAAGGATTTCTAGATGTTGTAGTTTTGGCTGCGATCCAATAGAAGACAGCTGAAAACAACGGGCTGTAGATAAGCTCTTATTCAACTTCATGGCTTCTTTGTGTATGCTGGCATTTGCAGCTATGCTCCCTTCCCTGGAGGTTCAGGGCTAGGAATCGGCTTCATAATTCAGCACCCCATGCAGGGTTCCCAGCTTCCTCCGTCTTCAACCTCAATATCTGCATCTTTTCCCCATCCACATTCAGCATTTTGTCTCCAAAGGTATGTTCAAATTATGTTGGTTTAAATCCCAGTCTCTCTTCATGGGGGTAGCACTCTCTGGCTGCAGCTAGTCAGCCCTCTTGCATGTTTTTGCCTTATTACAGTATTTGAAAAGGAAAAACAGAATTAGTAAAAGATAGGATGATAGATTAGGCATCACTATACAGGTGCCTTTATAGAAGGTATTGAGTGGTTACCACTGATCTGTGCTAGTCCACTTCTTAGGATTTGTTGTATTATGTATGGAGTTTTCAGCATTCTTCGAAGAATATTCTTTTGGGCCATCAGGGACAGGGAGCTTAAAGATACAAACAGGGATTCTGTGGCACTAATTCAAAGTAGGGTTGGATAGTCAGTCTTCTTTCTTTGGTGTACATGATTAACTTTCAGTTTATTTTAGAAATAAGATACTAGGTATACTTAGGAGACAATATTAGTGAGTTTAGGTTTAGCAAAGATTTCTTAAATTTGACAGAAAAAGCACAAGTTATAGAAGAAAAATCAATCAATTGGACTTTATCAAAGTTAAAAAATTTGCTTTTTAAAAGATTGTTAAAAATTCAAAAGGAAAACTGCAGAGTTGGAGAAAAATTTGCAAAACAAACGTTTCACAATATAATACATCCTTTGTGTGATATATGTGATATATTTGTATAATGGCCTACTATTATAACTTAATAAGACAACTCAATTAACAATTGAACAAAAGATTTGAACAGGTCCTTCTCTAAAGAAAACATATTGATGACAAATGAGCACATGTAAAGGTATTCTTAATCATGAGCCATGAGGAAAATACAAATTAACCCACAATGTGATATTACAGCGTTCCCATTAGAATAACTAAAATGAAAAAGACTGACCATACAAGTGTTGACAAGAATGTTAGAGGACCTAGCATTTTCATACGTTGCCACTGTAGTTTAAAGTGGCAGTAATGTTGTAATGGCTAATTTTATGCATCACCTTGACTGGACTGAGGATGCCCAGATTGCTGGTAAAATATTATTTCTGAGTGTGTCTGTATGACATTTTCCAGAAGAGATTAACATTTGAATAAGTAGACTGGGTAGAAAAGATGCGCCCTCATTACAGTGGGCAGATGTCATCCAATGTATTGTGGGCTCAAATAGAAATAAAAGGCAGAAGAAGCATGAGCAAGGACATCCATCATCTTCTCTTGGATGTCAAAACTTCATGGTTCTCAGTCCTTTGGATTCTGGGTCTCGTAGCAGCAGAACTCCTTTGTCCTCCCCCCAGGTTCTCAGGCCTTTGGCTTCAGACTGGGACATATGCCATTAGCTTCTCTGGTTCTTGGGCCTTTGGACTTGGACTGAATTACACCACTGACTTTCCTGGCTATCCAGACTGCAGAAGACAGACGGTGGGAGTTTTTGGCTACCATAATCTTATGAATGAATTTCCATCATCTTATGAGTGAATTTCCATCATCTTTGTTTCTCACTCTTTCTCTTTCTTTCTTTGGAGAACTTTGACTAATACAAATGAAGCAGTTTCCTAAATAGTTAGTAAGGAAATTATTAATAATGGCCCAGCCATTTCACTTCTCAGTATTTACCCATGAGACATGAAAGTATTATCTGAATTCAAACACTACACAGGAGTGTTCATAGCAGCTTTATTTGTCACAGTAACTAAAAACAATCCATATTCATCAGCAGGTAATTGTATATATATCATGTGATATATCCATATAATAGAATACTGCTCAAAAGTGAAAAGGAATGAACTATTGATACATGCAACAACATTGATGGACCTCATAGTACATATTTTATAACTATTTGCATAAAATTTAGAAAGTGCCAGTGAATCTAAAATTACAGAAAGAAGATGATCAGTGCTTGCTAGTGGATGAGGTAAGGAGAGGAGGTGTGACAGGGAGGGGTTATAAAAAGAGAAGAAACTCTAGCAAGTGATGGATATGTTCATTGTCTTAATGTGTAGTGACAGTTTCAAAGATGCATATTTTTGTCAAAAGTTACCAAATTGCATACCTTAAGTATATTCATTTTATTGTATATAAATTATAATGCCGATGAAGTTCTAAAGAGAGAAAAATGCAGTTATAAGTAGAGAAATAAAATAGCTGTAAATCTGACATATCAGTTATTCATATGATTATCACTAATCATTAGGTAAATGCAAATTGAAGCCACAGTGAAATGTCACTTCATACCCATAGATGGAGGATGGCTATTATTAAAAAGTGAAATACAAGAATCAGTGAGGATGTAGAGAAATTGGAACCCTTATGCATAGCTGGTGGGAACGTAAAATAGTACGCCTGCTATGGAAAACAGTACGGTGGTTCCTCAACAAATTAAGCATAGATTACCATGTGATCTATGAATTCCACTTCTGGGTATATATACAAAAGAATTGAAAGCTGGGAATTGAACAGGTATTTGTGTACCATGATTTATAGTAACATTTTGCACAATAGCCGAAAGATAAAAACAAACCAAATGTTCACTGAAGGATGAATGGATAAATCAAATGTGGTCTATACATAAAATGAAATATTATTCAACTTTTAAAAGGAATGAAATTCTGATGGCTGCTGCAGTATGGATGAAACTTGATAATATTATACTAAGTAAATCAGACAGGCACTGAAGAGAAATATTGTATAATTCTACTTCTGTGAGGTGCCTAAAACAGTCAAATTTACAGAGAAAGTAGTTTAGGAAAAGAAAAACGTTCCCTCTGTCCTTTTAGGTTCTCTATTTGGGGCATGCTCATCAAATTGAAAAAAGACAGAATAACAGTAGAAAAGGCATGCAAATTTTAATATTTTTACATGTACAGGAACTTCACTGCAAAGAAGTGAAAACCCGAAGAAGTGATTAGACTAAAGCATTTTCATACCATTTTAACAAAGCGTGGTAAGTTGTGGAGAAGTGACTAGAAAAGGAAAAGGGCTTTGGGTTTCTAAGGATGGTAAATTGTAGGAAGGTACTAGGAAATGTATGGTAGATAAAGAAGGTTTAGTAAGGTTTGTTATGCAGTCTCAGTGCTGTTTTTGGTCTGCTAGTGCAGGACATGGGAACACCTTTACAGATAGAAACTTACTTCACCTTTACAAAGGGAAATTTAGGCCTTGCTTTTAGGCAGAAAAGGAAGGGCAGAAAGTGAATTACTGTATAATAAGTGCAGAGTTCCTTTGGGGGAAGATGAAAAATTTGTGGAGATGAATAATGGTGATAGTTGTGCAAGTATGTGAATGTATTTAATACCACTTAACTGTGTATCTAAAAGTGGTTAATATGATTTAAAAAGAATTTTTTTTTAAGACCGTCTCCCTCTGTCATCTAGGCTGATGGGGTGTCTGCTCATGGAAATCTCTGCCCCATGGGTTCAAATGATTCTCCTGCCTCAGCCTTCTGAGTAGCTGGGATTACAGGTGCCCGCCACCACACCCAGTTAATTTTTGTATTTTTGGTAGAGACAGAGTTTTGCCATATTGTCCAGGCTGGTCTTGAACACCTGACCTCAAGTGATCTGCCCGCCTCCGCCTCCCACAGTGCCCGGATTACAGGCGTGAGCTACCGCATCCAGCCTAAAATGACTTTATATTATGTATGTTTTACCACAATAAAAATAATAATAAAAATTTATTCTGATATGTCAAATAGAATCCCTATGGGGCAAACAAATGTTTGTATCTAAACTAAAGGAGTTGTGTAATAAGAAGTAAAAAGGTGGTAAACAAGCTGTGCTCCTCTAGGGAAGGAATTTTCTGGAAGGCTGTATTAGAGGCTGACCATAGTTGAAGAGGTAGGCACAGAACAGTTTAGATATCTTCTGAAGCTAGAAGCATATGAATTATATGTTAAAAAATGGAGAGGGAGATTGCTGTTGAAAAGGAAGCTTTCCTAGCTGTTTGCCCTTCTAGCCTAGGGCACGTCGTCTTAAAACTACCTGCTCCTACTGTTCTGCCTGCTTCATAGCTGAGTTCCTAATCCATTGACCTGCAAATGGCTCCATTCACCTGTTCTTCTGGGATCTTGATTTCTATGTTTTTCATGCTACCATGACAATAACTGCTCTCCTACAACTTTATAATGCCATTTGAAGATGGGCTGAAATTAAATAAGCCTACAAATTGCCTTTAGTTTCTGGGACTAAGTGGTGCTATTTCTGTTGGCTGCTCAGCCCATCTAACTGCAGCATCAGTCTTCAGAGTCCTGATGCTTTTTGCTACACAGTGTGTTGAGAGAACAGTGACAAACGACCCAGATTATATTTAACAGGAGATAGGGCTAAAGGCTCTCTCATTTAGAGTTGCCCCATCTCTGTAATCTTTTAAAATAGAAGCACCCTGAAAGCAACTTACATACGGAAGGACATATAGTAAATTTGTCATAGTGAAGACTGTCTTGATTTTTTTTCCCTTATAATTTCCTTTTATTTATGGCTTCATTTCATTAACATGAAAGAAACAGACCAGTTTTCTGGAACATTGTGCCGGTTTTTGTTGAAGGTTAAAGCATATTATTGTATTTGTGATTAATATAAAAAAGGTAATGTGTTTTCTTCTTTCTAGGTTACTTTTCTTACGTTTTTAACAGAGACTAACTTTAGATTACCCATAATTCAAGAAATACCTGTTCTCAACATCCCACATCGCTGTATATTCTTTGCTAGGTTGTTGGGCTCCTGCTGTGCGATTTAGATACTTCTTTGTCATTATTTTCTCAAGGGTTTTCAAATTTCTCTTTTGGAGTATTATAGGAATGCACACTCATCCCCTGCAGCCCCTTGGATGGCAGGCAGCTTTGACACCTCAGGTGGCTACGTGCTTTCACAGAGGTGGCAGTGATAATTCACAGAGAAATAAACAGGAAGCACTTTAAATTCGGGATTCTGGAATGTTGTTCCTGCTGCTGGTCTTCTGGGAACGTTGCACATTTTTTTTTTTTCAAACTTAGGATTTCTGGAGAAATTTGTTCCATTCTACATTAATTAGAAAGATGCACTCAGTCAAATCAGTTATTTGCTGGAGTAGAGTCCATGGCCTGAAACTCCCTTGCTGGAAAGATGGCTCTGGAGTATGTGACCTGGATTCAGGTGGCAGCTAAAAGCTAGGGACAGCAGAGTGTCATGGCAGCTCAGTTGAACACCACGGAAATAGCTTGAAAGAATAAGCAATGGCATCACAGAAAAGCAGCTGCTAGGAAGTGAAATTCAGAGCCTGCAAGTCACAGGAGAGAGGTGTCACAGATTAGAATAGAGAGCTCAGAGGAGTGAAGCATGTCACAGGGAATTAGGGTTGGGAAAGCAAAGACCTTGTATTGTAAAAATAAAAAAAAACTACATCATTACATATCTCTGAAGGTGCTTATAAACCATTTATAATAGGAAAAAGGAACAGAAAAAAGAAAAACAGGGTTATTGGATAAAGTGAAGGAGATTGAACCAATGACTTTGTCAAATCTAATCAAGAGTATATTCTTCCCTTTGAGAAGGGCTTCGAAGATCAAAGGTAAATTCAAATTGTATAATATATTTATTTGCTACTAGTGTGAAAGTTTCTTGAGGCCTTTAATAATCTCATTCATTCATCCATGAAACTCTTACTCTCCTGCCAATGATTACCCATGTTATGAATTGGTGTTAAAGCCTCCTAACAAAGATTGCTTATAAAAACATGTCTTTAACCCTGTAGCCCTTGTCCCAGGTTCTGATGATCTGTCTCTACTTGGGTTACCGGATTGATTATCCAGGGAAGAGTAGAGGTCAGGAAGGAGACCCAGGCATCTGGGATCACTTCCCCCTTGACTTCCACACTGTATTTCAGTAGAAGAAAAGGCTGGCCAACTGGCGCCTCCTGAATCACCTTCCTGTAGATGGCAGGCTTGGGATTGGCGAAACTCTCTGGAAGACAATGTTTTCACTTAAACAGGATCAGACCCCCCACCCCACTCCTCAATCCAGAGACCAGAAACTTTTTACATGTGATTCTTATAACTGGAAACCCGAAACCCTTTCACATGTGATTTTAAAACTGTAAACCCAAAACCTTTTCACACGTGATTCCTAAAACTGGAAACCCGAAACCCTTTCATGCGTGGTTTCTAAGACTGTAAACCTGAAACCTTTTCACATGCAATTCCTAAAGTTGTAAATCCAAAACCCTTTTACTCGTGATATCTAAGGCTACACTGTAAGCCTATATAAAGGCAGAACCTTTCTTTGTGAGACGCGCTGGGTTTAGACAAATCATCGCCCAGCTCCCGGCCATAATAATATTAATAATAAACTCTTTCCTTCCCCTTTCGGTGTTCAAGAGTTCTGATTCTCGCGGCCATTCCTGCTACAGAGGAATGTGCATTTACCTTGTTTTCATAAGGAAAATAACTCTGATAATTTTTTAAAAATTACTTTGATACTTGCTTTCTACCAAATTAGCAGCTTTGAAAGTTGTCTTACCTGGGTTTTTGTTAGTGAAGGAGACATAGGCATTGGGATAGAAATATAAATTCACCTGTCCTTGAAGATCTTGTGGATATACTTTATACCATATGGTCTCTGAAAATATGATGATACCTAGTGCATGTGAAGGATATTTCCAAAATGGTTTGGTTCATAAAACTGTCAGTTGATTTCATACATCTAATTGAAACATTTTCCATCTAAAATAGGGCAATTTACAGAAGCATCTCTCTGGTTTATTTACATTGCGTATTCCCATAAAGCAGCAGGGTTGCAATAAAGCATTTGACACCCCCATGGTATTTTGAAAAAAACAATATACAATCTGGCACAAGTTAGCAGCAGTGTGAAATGGCAGGCTGGGGGGATATCTTAAACAGCAACTTTCAAAACTAAATGAAGTGTCATCTTAAGGAGTCTGCTGTTAATGCAATTTAAATTACTCACCTGAAATTAATATTCTGCTGAGGGAAATAAAGCAATTTAAAAGACCACATAATTTCCTATCACATTAATGACATTATGTGGTCACGGACTGTTCCCTTATCTAATATAGATACACTCCAGTTTCTTTTAACACTAACGACATTTTTCCATTTTAATTACTTGCCTTCTAAAAAAAAAAAAAAGATTCGCTCCTTCCCTGCAGATGGTTAACAATTGGAGATTTATGATTCGCTTAACTGGAATTAGGTAAACTTGACCTTGACATACTTACTATTGTTCCTAATATTCATTCCTTTAGAGGAGAGTGGAAATCAAAGAACTATGACCTGTTGTGTGAATTCTCCAAGGCCTTCAACCCCTTATGAGGCCAATTTCATGTTTTTCCCCTCTGTAGCTAGAGGCAGTTTGACACTTGGTACCATTTTACTTCCTCCCATTTTGGCACATGAAAATACTAAAGAAAGCAGTTTTTATAACTGCTCAGCTCTCTTGAGGGAATAAGATATTTTGATTTCTTTTTTTCTTTTTTTTGAGAACGGACTCTCGGTCTGTCACCCAGGCTGGAGTGCAGTGGCGCTGCCTCTGTTAACTGCAATCTCTGCCTCCTGGGTTCAAGCGATTATCCTGCCTCAGCCTTCCGAGTAGCTGGAACTACAGCCGTGTACCACCATGCCCAGCTAATTTTTGTATTTTTAGCAGAGGTGGGATTTCACTCTGTCAGGCTGGTCTGGAACTCCTGACCTCATGATCCGCTCACCTCAGCCTCCCAGAGTGCTGGAATTACAGGCACGACCACTGTGCCCGGCCCGTTGTGATTTCTTTCTAGATGAGAGAGATTGGGGTTTCTAGGTTGTTGGGTTGATTGTCAGTATATATGGATAGATCGAACCAATAAATACATTTTTTTTCTCCAAAACTTAAGAGCGATTAAAATTATATAAGTTTTAAGGTAAAATTAAAACTTTAAACATGTTTAAATCATAATAAAATGTAGAGAAAACATTAGGCACTTACGTATACATCATCGAAATTAAAAATATATTAACAATTTGTTCCCTCCCTCCCTCCTTCATTCCGTCTTTCTCCCTCTCTCCTTCTTTCTCTCTTAAAAAAATGTGCAACCGTAGCTAAATCTTTTTCCCTACGTGTTACCACACTTCTTAAGTTCATGTGTATCATTCCTATGCATGTTTTCTACTGTCTACTTTCTATTCCTGCTCTGGCCATGTGAAGTACCTGCTCCCCTTTAGTCTTCTGCCATGATTGTAAGCTTCCTGAGGCCTTTCCAGAAGCTGAGCAGATGCCAGCATCATGCTTTCTGTACAGCCTGTAGAACCATGAGCCAGTTAAACTTTTCTCTATAAATTACCCAGCCTCCGGCATTTCTTTATAGCAACACCATTTGGGTACTTGAAAAAAAATTACATGAATAAACTGGTTTTGCTTTACTTTGAACATTGATTTTGAAGTTTAATCTATGATGCATGTTAAGCAATTACTAATGAAAATATAATATTCCATCCTCTCTATATAATTGACTATTTTATTCATTGCCCTAGTAGGAGGCACGTAGGATAAGAAATAGACACAGAAAGTTTATATGGAGGTGATACCTGTGTTAGATCCTGAAAGAAGTGAGTGGAGATTTTCTAGAGAGATGTAAATATTCTAAAAAGAAGGATTAAAAAAGGTTTAGAGTTGTGTCCTGGAAAACTTTCAGTAGCATGTAACAGATGTGGATGAAACTTAAAATCACAAGTTCTTATTAATAAAATGACTAGTAATGTTGATATGTAGCTTCGAAGGGATATTACTGGGTTGGTGCAAAAGTAATTGTTGTTTGTGTTATTGAAAGTAAGAGAAATTGTTGAATAGTATCGTAATCGAAATATTCTAGGAATTAGTTTTTAATAACCCAAGTCTTAAAGTGAGTGACAGTAAAGCTGTGATACAGACCTACTTACAGATATCAAGATACCAAGTCCTGTTTTGTAAAAGACGTTTTCTAGGAGTTTCTCTTATCTGACTGAAAGCGGAAACTTCCTAGAAATGAGGTTGCCATAAATTACTTCAAGTCTATTCCCAGGAGAAAGACCAAGAGGAAGCCTACCATAAATCTCCTGGGGGAGCAGGAAGTTTCATGGCCTTGAAGAAGCTGGAAAGACCACTCTTGCTGCATAATACCGCAGACTTTTTCATCTCCCATTTGTTCTCCTAAAAACCCATGTGGCATCGTAGAGAAACCTATTTATTCCTCGGATAGAAGCCTTTTGTCCCACCTACCTTTTTTCTAAATTGGGTATGTAAGTCTCTAACTTTACTCCTTTGATGAGCCAGCTACTTCTTTTGTGAATTCCATTTTGCATGTGAATAAACTTTTTCTCTTGTTAAGTGGCCTTTTTCTTTCAATTTAACAGGACACTCAACCTGAAAGGGCAGAGGAAAAATTTTTCCTCCTGGATATATTTAATAAAAGGTGATTCAGGAAAGGATTGATCCGTGTAGTATTGTGTTGAGGAAAATGTACACTTCATTGTGAGTCAGAAACAGGGGGCTTATGATGTCAAATTTGTAACAATCAAAGCGATGTATTTATTAGATTATTCCAAAATGTCCCCTGATTGTATATATTGGAGACCCCATCAGGAAAATAACCACTTTTAAACAAATGTCCATACAATAATAATGGGCAATGACAAATATTTTATATATATATATACATATATATATATATATGTATATATATATATGTGTGTGTGTGTATATATATATATATATATATATATATAGATTTAAATATACTAAGACATTCTTACACTGCAAAAGTGAAGGCCTGTGCTGCTGTCTTGTATGACCCTGTTTATAGTGCTTAATTCCAGAATTAATATTAGTGTTGACTAATATTAATTGACTAATATTAGTCAATTAAATAATTAGTCAATTAATATTAGTTGACTAATATTCCAGAATTAATATTAGTGTTGACTAATATTAATATTAGTGTTGACTAATATTAGTGTTGACCCTGTTTATAGTGCTTAATTCCAGAATTAATATTGGTGTTGACTACTAGAATTGTTGTGGTCAGATTGATAGGTGGCACAAACATAAATAATTTGGAACCACTGAGTGTTTTCATTGGTTAGGTTACTTAAAATTAGATAAAAAACTTGGTAAGACATTTTGATAGTTGTATTCTACTATAAGATTTCTATTCAATGATACATTTCCTTTCAGTTTAAAGAAAACACTAGCATTTGAAATATCACTGAATTTAATCAATGCCCAGTTTTAATATGTCACTTATGTGACATATATTCTGAGAAATATGTCACTTATGTGTATAGATTATCTGATTGCTTATTTTATTATACATATATGTAGCACAGATAGAATTGAATTTGTTTTTGCTGTAGCAAAATTTTAATTTACATGTGCTACAAAATCTTTTTTTGGATTTGGGAGTTTTCATAGTTAATTATTATTCATGACTTGTTAATGTATAGAAGCATAATTAGCCTTATGTTTAAGTCTCTGTATTCTTAAAATAATGGCAATAATTTTTATATGTTAGAACAGTAACCATTTAAAGTAAAAACTCAAATAAATTATACAGATGTGCTTTTTTTCTGAGAACATACTAATTTTTTTAAAACATACTTAGGAAAAAACAGAGTCAACTACGCCATAGCAGAGCTTTTTTTTTTTTTCCTTTTTCTGAAGGATTTAGGATTTTTGTGCTGTTAGAAGAGGAAAATAACATATTTCTTCTGTTTTTTAATTCTGAGAAATAACGTTTCTCAACTGATGTATATGTGATATGGACTAATACAAATATATTTTCTTGGCATATCAGAGTCTAATAATTTCAATGTTAATCTGATTTCTGAAGAAAAAAGGACAGATATTTGGAAGTAAGACTTATTTAAATTGATGTTACTTTATTTTTTAACATAATTTCTTAATTTTTATTTTAGATTCGGGGGTACATGGGCAGTTTTGTACATGCGTAAATTGCGTGTTGCTGAGGATTGGTGTACAAATGATGAGCAGAGCTCTTTCAGAGTGAAAATTCAGTAACAATTGATTTCATAAAGTACACTTCAGGCGATTTTGTTCTTTCTTTTTGTATTATGGTAAGTGATATAGTTTGGATGTGTGTCTCTGCCCAAATCTAAGGTTGAATTGTAATCCCCAGTGTTGGAGGTGGGACCTGGTGGGAGATCATTGGATCACGGGACTGGACTTCTCATGGTTTAGCACCACCCTCTTGGTGCTGTCCTAATGATAGTGAGTGAATTCTCATGAGATCTGGTGGTTTAAAAGTGTGGTATCTCCCCTGCTCATCTCCCTCTTTCTCTCTCTTGCTCCTGCTCTGGCCATGTGAAGTACCTGCTCCCCCTTGGTCTTCTGCCATGATTGTAAGCTTCCTGAGGCCTTTCCAGAAGCTGAGCAGATGCCAGCGTCCTGCTTTCTGTACAACCTGCAGAACCATGAACCAATTAAATTTTGTCTGTAAATTACCCAGCCTCAGGCCTGCCTTTATAGCAATATGAGAAGAGCCTAAATTTGTGAATTAATGTACTCTAAAGAATGAAATGTGCTAAAGGCTTTTATTGAAAATGAGAATTTTTTCCTATCATTTAGCAGGCAAGAAAGCAAATGTAAGACGGGTAACTCTGTAGTTATATGTAATTATCATATGTAATTGTGCATTTTTAAAAAGCCATTGAGCTGATAATGGCCAATCTGTAATCTTAAAAGATAAGTCCAGGTAATCCAAAGAAATAAGTGATGTCAATTTATTCACATACTACCATAACAAGGGTTAATGAATGCATGGTTTTATGCCCTATTAAAAAGGGATATAATTGCTCAGTTGGTTATAGCAGTCATTTGCTATTTCCAAATTGTATTTTCTTCTTTGGAAAAAAAATTATTGCTGAAATCTTCTACACAAGTAATTATCCCTTGCTCAATCTCATTATTGAGTGGAATGAAATAAACCATAAACTTGATATCCAAAGGAAAAGCTTGACTAACCCTCCCCAACTCTTACGTGGTTAGATACGTATGTATATGTTCACCAGGTAATTTAAGATTTAATAAAGGTGCCACAAATACTTAGTGCATTATTAGGAATTTCTAAGAGCAAACAAGACCAGTTGTTTACTAAGTTTTTATTCTATTCTTAATTTAGGATATTTTTTTCTTTCAATTTTTACTTTAGGTTCAGGGGGTATATGTGCACGTTTTTCACATGGGTAAATTATGTGTCACTGGGGTTTGGTGTATAAATGATTTTTACCCAGCTTGCAAGCATAGTACTTTATAGGCAGTTTTTAAACTTGTGCTCTCTTCCCATTCTCACCACTCAAATAGGCCTTGGTGTGTATTGTTACTACTTTTAAGTCCATGTGTACTCAATGTTTAGCTCTCCTTTATTAGTGATAATTGGTGGTATTAGGTTTTCTGTTCCCTATAGATTCTGGATATTAGATCTTTATTGGATGCACAGTTGATGAATATTTTCTCCCATTCTCTAGGGACTACCTGTTGGTCGTTTCTTTCGCTGTGCAGTTTAATTAGATCCCACATGTCTGTTTTTATTTTTGTTGCAGTTTATTTTGAGAGTTTGACGTGAAATCTTTGCTAAGGCCTATCTCAAAAATGTTATTTTCCAGGTTTTCTACTGGGGTTTTAATACCTTTACTCCGATGTTTAAATTTTTATTTCATTTTGAGTTGATTTTTGTAAATAGTGAAAGGTAGGGGTCCAGTTTCAATCTTATACACATGGCTTTCTTTGGATATTTGAGCTTTTCATGGTTCCATAAGAATTTGAGAATAGTTTTTGTCTAATTGTTTTGAAAAATGATGTTGGTAATTTGATGATAGCATTGAATCAGTTCATTGTATGGGGCAGTATGGCCATTTTAACAGTACTGATTCTTCTAATCCGTGAGCATGGAATGTTTTTCCATTTGTTTGTGTCATCTCTGGGTCATGGATTACTCTTAACTATTTTGAGGTAACTTCCTTCATTGCCTAGTCTGTTGAGGGTTTTTAACACGAAAGGATGTTGAATTTTATTGAAAGCCTTCTCTGTTTCTGTTGAGATGATCATATGGTTTATTTTTAATTCTGTTTATGTGGTGAATTGCATTTACTGATTTGCATGTCTTGAACCCACCTTGCATCCCAGGAATAAAGCCTACTTGATTGTGATGGATTTCTTTTTAATGTGCTGCTGGATTTGCCAGTGTTTTGTTGAGGATATTTGTGTCTATGCTCATCAGGGGAATATGGCCTGAAGTTTTTTTTCTTCAATATGCCTGCCAGGATTTGATATCAAGGTGATGTTGGCCTCATAGAATGAGTTAGGTGGAGTCCGTCCTCCTGAATGTTTTTGAGTAATTTCAGTAGGATTGGTACCAGCTTACTAGCTCTTCTTTATATGTCTAGTAGAATTCAGCTGTGAATCTATCTGGTCCTGTTTTTGTTTTTTTTTGTTTGTTTTTTTTTGATAGTTTTTTTATTACTGATTATTTAGAACTTGTTATTGGTCTATTTCAGATTTCCATGTCTTCCTGCTTCAATCTTTGGAGGTTGTATATTTCCAAGAATTTATTTACTCTAGATTTTCTAGGTTGTGTGCAAGAAGTGTTTATAAAAGTCTCTGTGACGGTTTTAGGTATTTTGGTTGGATTGGTTGTAGTTTCTACTTTGTCTTTCTGGATTGTGTTTGTTTGGCTCTTCCTTCCTTTTTTCTTTATTACTCTAGCTAGTGTATCAATCTTGTTTATTTTGAAGAACCAGTTTTGATTTCATTGATCTTTTGTATGTATTTTTGTACCTCAATTTTATTCAGCTCAGCTTTAATTTTGGCTGTTACTTTTCTTCTGATAGCTTTGAGGTTGATTTGCTCTTATTTTTCTAGTTCCTCTAGGTGTGATGTTAGGTTGGTAATTTGAGATCTTTCTAACTTCTTGATGTGAGCATTCAGTGCTATGAACTTTAGTGGGCTATGTGTTCTAAGGCTGGGGCCTGGGACCGGGTCCCTGGCTTTGCTCTCTGGTTCCTCAAGGCCAAGCACCAGCTGTACTAGAGGGGAAGAGGTGTTTCCAGTCCACTGGCAATAACATTCTGATGGAAACTGTTGGCAAAAGTGCTCTGGCAGGACAGAGGGTGTGCTGTGTGAGAGTGCATTTCAGCGGAGGGTCCTTGATGAGTGTGTACCAGTGGGGCAGCTGCAGGCAGATGTGCACTAGTAAAGGGTGGGGTGGGTAGAGTATGGGTGAATGTACACCAACAGGGTGGTAGATGAGCCACAGACATGTGCATGCTGGTGGAGTAGCAGAGGGCCCTGAGTATGTGTAAACCAGTGGGGCAGTGGGGTTTCTGTATATGTGTGTGCACACACCAACAAGGTGATCAGGGGAGGTTACCAGTGAGTGTGCTCTAGCGGGGGCCCATCTGCAGTAGGACTCTGATGGGATGATGGGGGCTGCCAGTAAAAGAGCTATGGTGGTGACCACAGGCAAGCATTTTGGCAGGGCACCTGAGACTGTCCTGTAAGCAGGTACATCCATTCAGGGACCCTGGGAGAAGCCAGCAGATAGAGAGGGCATTCATATTAGATTGGCTGTGTCTTGTAGTCAAGACAGCCCTGCTCTTCTCCAGGTCTGGCAGTTAAAGCTAAAGCCACATAGAGGAGTATGGTGAACTTCGGAGGATGAACAATGGCTACGCTCCGTTACAGCCATTGCCACATCAAACCCTTTGGGCTCTGTACAGACTGAAGTTCTGTGTCTGCCAACTTACCAGGCAATTCTCTCTCCAAAACTCAAAATGTCCATGGGGGATGTTCGATCTCCACAGCTACGATCCTGGAGGTCTGTAGCAAGAGTGGGCTCTTAGACACCAATTTAGTTTACCCTTGCCAAGGATGTGCTCATGGCAAGGAATGAATTGTTGCTCTGCAGTCTTCCTTGCTTTTTCCCCTTTCAGCCCAAGATCGGCATCCTCCCTCTATCCATTCTCAATGCCTTTTTTTCCCAAAGGTCTGTTTAGAGTGTGCTGGTCTACTTCATGGTCTGGTCTCTCTCAGTGGGAGAAACTCTTCCTGGGTGCATCTAGTCAGCCATTTTGGCTCTTCACTCAGTAATTTAAAAATGCTAAAATACCCACCTGTAGCACTTTTTACTTTTCAAGACTGAGCATTGGCAATGAGTTGAAATGAATTCCAGTTTTCTATGCCACTCATTCATTCCAGAATTTTATTCTGATATTCATTCAGGATTTCCAGCTAGATCTTTATCCCACTTTTAATTTAAAAATATTCCTTGGAATTAAGAAATATCTGCAAACATCTTTACATGAATTTTCTAGGGCTGACATAGCAAAGTATCAGACTGGGTGGCTTCGAACAATGAAATTTGTTGTCTCATTTTTTGAAGCTAGAAGTCTGAAATTAAGGTGTTGACAGGGTCATGTTTCCTCTGAAATCTGAAACAAAATTTGTCTAGTCCCACAGACTGACTTTCCTGTTTACTCTTGATAATGTGGGATTTTATAAATTTTCTGCTTTATGTTATATCTGGGCCGGCTGAAGGTTGATAATATTGATCTAAAGATAAATCATGAAAATCATACACACAAGATAAAACATACTCTTTTCAAGTACACATTGATCATCTAGCTCACAAGTAATCGCAACAAATTTCAAAAAACAGACATTGTATGGAACATTTTTCCTATCTTAAAACAATTTTATTGGAAAAAATTATTAGAAGCAATTTTATTATTTTAAAACATTGTTAGGTAACAGTGAAATGAAAATAGAAGAAAAAAACATGTTTGAAATAAAAACATTCTCAAATAACTCATGAGTTGCAAACTTTTTAGAACTGAACAGTAATAAAAACATACATATAAAATTGTAAGATGTAGATGAAGTGGTATTCAGAAAAATATCAATAGTCTTAAGTTTATTAAGAAATATTTTTCTGATCTTTGTCAGTGATAAAGAAATATTTTTGGTGTTTGATCTTGGCTCTTTCCTTGACTAATTGTTGAAAGAGATTCTATCTGCCTGAAGTGTATTTTTCCGTAGGCAAGATGTTAGATTGTCTTTTTTTCAGTCTCTGTTTCTGTTTGAGTCATGACTAAATCCACTTTTCAGATTTATAATTGGAAGTCAGGTTGAGAGAAAAAATGTACTCGGGCTTCCATTTGAAGGCAAACTGAATTAACCTGTCTTGTGCTCTGTGGAGATTCTTTCCAGATGTTTGCTTTAAGTTGTCCCTAGATCTTAATTTTAGGTGGTGGACTGTTTTCATCTTTTCCTATGTTCGTATAAGTACTTCAGTTAAAAGATAGGAAAGGCAACATGAAGAAATGTAAACAAGAGCCTTTTTAAATAAGAAATCTTGTTGGCTCTTCATTTGGTTTTGAAGTGATGAAGATGTGAGTAAGGTATACAATGAATGTACCTATGCTATATTTTGATAAAATTTGGACAGAATCCAAGCAAAGGTAAGGTTAGTTGAAGTTTGTAATCACTGCTTTACTTTCCTTTGTGCTGGTTTTGTAATTTGCTTACAGAAAGAACCTTCCTTATTCTTGGTGTACCTGAGTGACTGATACTCCAACAATATAATTTCCTGCTCCCATTTCACGTTAAACAAATATCCTTTAATCTACTTCCACTCCTAAGTTTGCAGATTGCTAAATATGCTTATTCACTAAAAGCTTGAGTAGGCAAGACAACCTCAAGTGACATACTAAAGAAAAGTTGAAAGTTTAACCCAGGAGTTTCCCACATTAAAAATTAATGTAAAGATGAACAAATCTTGTCTCAGACTTCTGAATCAGAATGCCAAGATTGAGAAGTGTCTGTTCATATCCTTTACCCACTTTTTGATGGGGTTGTTTGTTTTTGTCTTGTAAATTTTAAGTTCTTTGTAGATTCTAGTTATTAACCCTTTGTCAGATGGGTAGATTACAAAAATTTTATCCCATTCTGTTGGTTGCCAGTTCACTTGAATGAGAGTTTCTGTTGCTGTGAAGAAGCTCTGAAGTTTAATTAGATCCCACTTGTCAATATTGGCTTTTGTTGCCAACACTTTTGGTGTTTTAGTCATGAAGTCTGTATTCAGCCAACAAACATAAGAAAAAAAGCTCATTGTCATTAGTCATTAGAGAAATGCAAATCAAAACCACATTGAGATACCATCTCACACCAGTTAGAATGGCAATCATTAAAAAATTAGAAGACAATAGATGCAGGAGAGGATGTAGAGAAATCGGAAAGCTTTTACACTGTTGGGGGTTTAAATTAGTTCAACTATTGTGGAAGACAGTGTGGTGATTCCTCAAGGATCTAGAAATGGAAATTCCATTTGACCTAACAATTCTATTACTTAGTATATATCCAAATAATTATAAAACATTCAATTATAAAGACACATGTATGTTTATTGTGGCACCGTTCACAATAGTAAAGACTTGGAACCAACCCAAAAGCCCATCAGTGATAGACTGGATAAAGAAAATGTGGAACATATATACCATGGTATACTATGCAGCCACAAAAAAGATGAGTTCATGTCTTTTGCAGGGACGTGGAGGAAGCTGGAAACCATCATTCTCAGCAAACTGACACAAGAACAGAAAACCAAACACCGCACGTTCTCACTCCTAAGTGGGTGTTGAACAGTGAGACCACACGTACACAGGGAGGAGAACATCACTCCTCAGGGCCTGTTTCTGGGGGTTGGTGGGGCTAGAGGAGGAATAGCTGGGGGTAGGGGGTTGGCGAGGGATAACATTAGAAGAAATATGTAGGGATAACATTAGGAGAAATGTAGATGACAAGGGGATGGAGGCAGCAAACCAACATGGCACAGGTATACCTATGTAAGAAACCTGCAAATTCTGCACATGTACCCCAGAACTTAAAGTATAATAAAATAAAAAATAAAAGAATTCCAAGATTGGAGTTTTGACATCTATAGTTTTAAAAAGTGGTTCTGATCTATACCCCTGGTTGAAAAAAGAAATCACTGCTTTAATCTGTTACATGCAAATTAATTAGTTATGTGGCTAATTTCTAAATTAAATTTTATGTGGCTTGATTTCTTAAACACAGATTGCTACAGTGCAGCTGAAACAATTTAGAGTTTCAACAGAATGAACTGAAAATATTTCACTGTCATTTGTTGGACTTGTACCAGCAGCAAGCCACTTACTCTCTCTGGACATTGGTTTTCATCTTCGAAAGATGGAGATAGTATCTTCCATGACAAAGGAGTTACTTAATGGGCTACCAGCTTGTTTGAGAGTTCTGGATGGAAACTCAATGCTGAACACAATAGATGACAAGATCCTAAACATTGTAAATGTAGTGACTTGCTAACTAGCCAAAGCTACTTGAGACATAAAAGGCCACTTAACAGTGTTCATGAGTTACTCTGACAAGAAGGAGGATTTACTTGAAGAGATTTTTCAGCCTAGAAGGCGTGACCCCAACTTCCCGTACAGCTTCTCCCATACAGCTTCTTCCTGATGCTATGGCCTCACCCCCACAGACCTTGAAGGAGAGGATCCTATTAGGATGGTTTTGCCCATAGTCCTTAAAAGTCAGCTCTGGTTATTAGGAAATACTCTT
Source organism: Cacajao melanocephalus (assembly GCA_963573385.1). Taxonomy (NCBI): domain Eukaryota; kingdom Metazoa; phylum Chordata; class Mammalia; order Primates; family Pitheciidae; genus Cacajao; species Cacajao melanocephalus. Next base: position 53,322 of record CAUYLG010035008.1, read on the forward strand.
GTTGTACCCTTTGTGAAATAGGAGCATGCCCCCCTTGTACCCCACTGAAGAGATGAGAGATACAGTAGAACAGACTGGAAAGATAGCAGGAAGAACAAAATATTTTTAGATTGTATCCTACTGAGCATGCTAATTTAATATCCTAGTTATATATTTAACCTCCATGACCCATTCTATCAGCTTTGGGTACACTAATGATCATATTTCTGCCCTATTACACAAAGCCTAGCATCGTCTTCTCGAGGCTTCTCAGTCCCAGAATTGGCAAAGAGCCCTGGGATCTTATTTAGTTCAAAGTGGGAGATGGAAGCAATCAGTCTTCCACATGCTGAATGGAGAGATACTGAGTGTGACACACCTGCCGACCTTGTTTCTCGCTGCTGGAGTGTTCCACTGCTGTCTGGTACCAAGGTTATAGGTCTTTCTAAAAGAAACTTTGGACTCTATGCTTAGCCGTTGGTCTCCAAAGCCCAGTATCTTCTAATACATGCAAAGTACATAGATCATTATATAATATCTGAGATATAATAGTCAATAACTAGTAACTTTTCCTTGAACTGCGTTTATTGGGTTATGATGCGCATAGAGATATAAATATATCTCTTGACATCATGGGACCCAAATCTAGAGGTTTTATAGTTTGTCCTACAATGGCAAATCCCAGTCGTCTCATCTATTGATTGACTGCTTGGCATGGCTCACTAATGTCAGATTTCTTGAGATTAGTTACATACGAGTGACTTCTTTTCCCATAAACTTCTAATGTTGGAATTAACAAAGATTGATCTTGGCTTTCTTTTTAGGTGCATACCACCTTTTGATAATCTCATGTAATCCCACAGTTTTCAGTAGCACTTTTAGGTAAACAACTCAAAATTCATACCTCCAGGTCAGTCCACAGTTCTTTGCTCTTGATACTTATATTATGCTGCCTGTATTTTTCATATTTGTCAAAAGATCTCAAATATAATGTGTGCAAAATTAAATTTCTGAGTTTGATCTTACAAGCCTACTCTACCCCTATTTTCATCTAGTTATTGGTGTCTTCTTTCTACTAAACTTGCCACACAAGCAAACACTTCTATGTAAACTACAATATCCCTGGCCTTGAATATTCACTTTATCTCCTTTCTTGACTATCTCTATCCATTTTCCACATAGTACCCAGAGTGATTTTTTAAAAAAGAGATAGTGTCTTGGCTTAAAACCTTTTATTGACTTCACATGACACTTAAAACCCCAAATCTTGACAATGTCCTTAAGATTCTGTGTGATTTGATCTTTGAATATTCAACATAATGTCTTTTCATGCTTCTACTTGTTCATTTTCTACAACTACTGTATCTCTTAGACAGTAAGGCACAAATGTTGTTTCTACCTCAGGGCCTTTGCACTTGCTTTATGTTGTGCCTACGGCTCTTTTCCCCGAGCACCCTGAGCTCCTCCCTCCATACTCTCTACCTAGTTCACGCTAATCTAGCAAGTCTGTTTAAGTGTTGCCTTTTCATTGAGGCCTTCTCTTACACCTTCCCCAGTATTCTCTCCCATCACTCACCGGTATCTTTTAGAACTTGTCACACTTTTAAAATTTTGAGAGTTTGCTTGGTTAGTGCTTACTTCCCTTACCAGATAGTGAGTTCCATAGCAATAGTGATCCTGTCTGTTTTGTTCATCATTGAATATGCAGAACCTAACACAGTGCTTGGCATAACCTTCTAAATTAATGAATTAATAAAGAGAGCATGCACAGAAATGGCAGCAAGATATGCGAAACTTTTTTGTGTGTATGTGCTTACAAGGGTGAAGGGACTGGTCGACAGAGTAGTTGGCCTCTACTCTGCGGTTTATGAATCTACACCTTTCCTTCTCCTTGTTGCTAACTTTACTTTTTTTGCAAAAGAGTCCATAATGTGTTGTTCCTGTTTCTGATAGCTATCCCCACCACCATGCCATAATTTCTGGGGCTTGTCTTCCTATTCTTCCTATTCTTTCAAATTGCATAAGAATTTCTTGCTGAAGCCACAGAAATAGAAAGCATAATTGAGATAATGCAATATTGTTTTATGCTGATGAAATGGGAGAAGAGACAGTGGCAAAGTGATGAACACCTCGGGCAGTGATTCTCAAACTTTAATAGCTAAGTGTTTCATGGAGATCTTGTTAAAAGAAATAGCTATCCCTGAACTCCTTCTCCAAAGAGTTTGATTCAGTAGATCTGATTTGGGAGAATTATAAAAAGGTCCCCTGAAATGGGTGAAATTTGGGAGTGCAAATCCTCCAGAGATTAACTTTTACATTAGTTTTATTTTCTTCGGTGAGGAAAGCTTCCTGTGTGTCAGAGTAAAGTTGAGAACCTGAAATTCTGTTAGTATTATGGAGCATTGGCTCTTTAAAGATGATGGCTGGAGGACACCTTGCAATCACATAAATGGAGAAACCCTGACTGACTTGGGAGAAAGGAGTTTCCAGACTTGGAGTGAAGTGTGGTTTATCTGGCAAGTTAGGGGAAGTGAGGTTGTATAGCCCCTACATGCAAGGTACTAGAGGGTACCTAGACCCAAGGCTCTGGGTACTGGCTTGAATCCCCATATATGTCTGGGGGATAAACTGAAAGGCTACTACACACCCTCTGGGGACGTGTAGGTTGCAATATGTGCTATGTTGGGGTACCCTAGTTACAGGCTAGCAGGCTTAGCAGGTGTTTGCGTATAATGATTTGATGCAAAATAAGGTCTCACTATAAAACAACATGTTTTTCAGGGGATATCTGATACATCATCTTTGTTAACACGTGCAGGCAAAGTTTAGACTTTCAGGAACCTTAGAAATGATGTAGAACAACTTACGGTCCAATAAGAAGGTTCTGTTACACCCTTTTTGTTACATCTTTCGGTTGAATACTTCCATAATAGGAAATTGAGAATCTACTAGGTTATTTAATTAATTTACTCTTAATCTTAGATTTTAATATCTGGTAGTTACCTTTTTTTCTCGTTCTTGTATTCAAATTGTTCTTGGCTATTTTTTTCTAGGTCATATAATCTTTCCGATAAACTTCAACATTGTTTTGTTCGGTTCTAAGTTTATACGTTAATTTAGGGAGCTTTGAAATATTTGTAATATTTACATTTTCATTAAAGAACATACTTAAATCTGTTCATTGGCTCATGTTATCTCTCTCTACCTATAAGGTATTAAAGTTTTTTATTTGTCCTAGAGATTGATTGCTAATTTTTAGTCCATTCTGTTAGGAGGATCTTCTTTTTTGTTTTCTAGTTGGTCACTGCAAAAATATATATGAAAGCTATTGGATTTTGTTTTTTGGGATTAGGTAATTTATTCTGAATTCCAGTGATCTTTCATTTAATCCTCATATATGTATCCAGATGAAATTACAAAAATACTTTAAAATAGATAATATTCAAAAGCAATTTTCCAGCTTCGTCGCTTTGGCTAGAACTTCTAAAATATGTAAAATAAGAATTTACCTTTGCTATATTACACCATTCATTTGTTTCCTGTATTTTTTCACTGATTAAAACATTTTCAAACTGTACGTCAAGTTTTTGTTTTGAGGTAGATGAATCTGGGTATATTTTAAACTGTGCTGCTGACTCCTCTACCTGTTTGATTTCGCCTACATTGTCCAAAATTACATGATTTATTAATATTGTTACTCCTATTCACAAAACAATAAAATGACAGCAAATCAAATTTCAAAAAGCGAATAAATACAATTCCGTTACTCATACATATTAACCATGAGAGTTGGGAGAATATTTGTTTTCCAGTTTTGATTGAATGCATACCTATTTTAGCTTTATATATTATATTGTTGAATTCCTAATGGTCTTAATATTATAACTGCAAAAATGTCTTCTAGATACAAAATTTCTTGTGTTAGACAGGGGTATCTAATTTTGAAAACTGCAGTTAATTAAGGGTACACAACAAAAGGATAATATATGACAGATAAATTATTTTCTAAAAATTAAGTGTCATAGTTAGAGGCAATAATACCTAATGTATGTTTAACAAAACCACATTGCTACTTTAAAGAAGCTTTATTTTTTATTTTAAAATATGCTTTTCATAAATATTGTATTTTCTATTCTCATAAAAGAATCACAATTCATAGTGGAGAAGGCAATGTAAACATTCTCAGTTTGAAGACTTTATTATTATTGTATCTGTTATTATGCTCAGTGATCTTTGATGTTACTATCATAATTGAGGTTGTGATAGAAATAGCAAAAAAACTGGAATTAGAGTGATATCTAAAGATGTGACTGAACTGCTGCAATCTCATGCTAAAACTTTAATGAATGAGGAGCTGCTTCTTATGATAAGCAAAGAAAGTAGTTTCTTGACATGAAATCTCATGAAGATCCTGTGAACTTTGTAGAAATGACAACAAAGGATTTAGAATATTACATAACCTTAGTTATCAAAGCAGTGGCAGGGTTTGAGAGGATTGACTCCAATTTTGAAAGAAGTTCTACATAAGGTAAAATGCTATCAAACAGCATTGCATGCTACAGAGGAATCTTTTGTGAAAGGAAGAATCAATCCATGCAGCAAACTTCACTGTTGTTTTTTTCAGAAATGGCCGCAGCTACCCCAACCTTTAGCAATCCCACCCTGATCAGTCTGTACCCATCAACATTGAAGCAAGACCCTTTGTAACTGGCAGAGAGAACGGGGCATCCTGAAGATGTTCCCAATTCCCTGATCTGAGGTTCTTGGCATCTCTGACTCTGAAGAATGGGGAAAGGGGCCCCAGAGACGGCTGAGCTTATCGTTAGAATAAATATCGTGGACTCAAAGAGTTTTGCAGAAAAGTGATTTATTAGGCAGAGAGAGAGAGAGAGAGAGAGCTCCCACTCTGTGGCAGGAGGGGATCCAAAGAAGGAATCCATATGGGTAAGGAGCAGCAGAGTTTTAACCCTGGACTAATTCCCTCCTCATTCATGTTCTCTTCCAATGAGAGGAGTTCTTTCAAACTTCCTCGGGAGTGATTGATCTTTGACTCTGATACCAGATTGCCTGCTTGGTCCGCAACAGAGCCCCCTCCTCCCAGAGCTTTCCCTGGGCTTTTTGGACAAAGGAGCCCACCTGGATTCCTCTATCTAGCCTGGGAGCAGGAAACCCAGATCAGATGGGGACATGGATGGAGGTGAGGGGCTGGGAAACTCCTGCCTTTGAAACCATGCCCCTCGTAAACCCGGGAAGAGTTTGTTTTTTTCCTTAACACAGTCCGTCACATTAACTAGCAAAAAGATGACTTGATGAAAGTTCAGATAATTGTTAGAAAAAAAATTTTTTTTGAGATGGAGTCTCGCTCTGTCACCATGCTGGAGTGCAGTGGCATGATCTCTGCTCACTGCAACCTCTACTTCCCAGGTTCAAGCAATTCCCCTGCCGTAGCCTCCAGAGTAGCTGGGAGTACAGGCGGACATCACGACACTCGGCTAATTTTTTTTTTTTTGTATTTTAGTGGAGGGGTTTCACTATGTTGGCCAGGGTGGTCTCAGACTCCTGACCTTGGGATCTGCCTGTCTTGGCCTCTCAAAGTGGTCGGATTACAGGTGTGAGCCACTGTGCCTTGCCCAATTGTGAGCATTTTTTTTTTTTTTAGCAACAAAGGATTTAAAAATTAAGATATGTATATGGTTATTTTAGACAATGGTGTTGCATACTTAACAGACTACTGTATATTGTAAACATAACTTTTATATGCACTGGGAAACCAAAAGTTCATGTGACTCACTTTATTACTGTTTTACTTTATTGTGGTGATCTGAAATGAAACCCACAATATCTTGGAGGTATGCCTGTATATATTTTACTATAAAATGTTTTTATCATATTAACGTCTATATTTTATTTTTCTCTTTGTGTATCATGGCTGAGTGTCAGAGTGGTAACTATTCCCTGAAAAAGGGAACAGGCCTCTTCCAAAGGCATTTCTATGACGCCTCCATAAATCAGCAAGGAAAGGCACCTTAGAGAGCAGTGAATCAGCACCCTGGGTTCTGTCCTCTAATTATACTCCCTTCCTGAGCACAATGAGGCTATATATATATTCCCTAAAGCAGTCCATCTACGTGAATGTTTGAAAAAATGTATATTTTTTTGGCTTTTGGCTTTATGAAAACTTTAGGAACATGTTTTACTACTTGTACATAGAAATCTATTTCTGTTTGCATATTTTGACTGTTTGGTGTATGAGTACATATGATCTGTGAGCATAGTTCTTTTTCCTCTCATTCTTATCATCTACTTCTTGATACGTGTTCAATTTCAATTTGGTATACATACATCCACTGAGTAACTTGATACATCATAAATATTTTAGGTATTGGTGATATAAAAATAAATACAGCATGGTTCCTGTATGCATATATGATTTGTTTCTAAACATTGTAGGAGTGAAATGATTTTCTTCTTTTTCCCTCTGAAGGTTTGAATCTGCTGAAATAAACCTACAATACATTAATAGGCAAAAAGGCATACAAATTTGTTAATATGCAAATGTGCATGGAGCCACGTAAGATGTGAGACTCAAAGATGGGAACAGATGGTTGAAGATTAAAATAGCATGAACGAATAGGGGCTTCAGACTTTTGGGGATGGTGGCTATAAGTTATGGGAGGAAAGGGGAGGAATCGTATGGTGAACAAACGTTATCTTACTATACAGATAAAAGTCTCTTAGGTAATAGAAGTCCTTGGGATCAACTTTCAGGACAATAGGCTGTGTCTGGATGTGGTGATTCTTTTTTTTTCTTTTTCTTTTTTTTGAGACAAAGTCTTGCCTGTTGCCCAGGCTGGAGTGTATTGGAGTGATCTCAGCTCACTGCAACCTCCACCTTCTGGGTTCAAGTGAGTTTCATGCCTCCGTCTCCTAAGTAGCCTAGACCACAGGCGCATGTCACAATGTCCAGCTATTTCTTTTGTATTTTTAGTAGAGATAAGGTTTTGCCATGTTGGCCAAGCTGGTCTCATACTCCTGGCCTTGAGCGATATCCTACCTTGGCTTCCCAAAATGCTGGCATTACAGGTGTGAGCCACTGTGCCCAGTCTGGTTGTGATGATAACTTTTAATGTTGTTTCTGGTAAATAATTTCTGGTTGTTTGATGAGGTTCCTTGGGAAGGAGTTGAAGACAATTGACTTTGTTTTTTTTTTTTTTTTTTTGGAAGAACTTCCCTCAGTCAAATAAGAGAACTTCGAGGGAAATCCTCTCTGCACTAGCATAAGGAAAGAGTGGACAGGGCAGGAGGTCAGAGAGAGAGAGACCTTAGTTCCGAGGCTCATTTCTGAGGCTTTTCAATCTTCTTTGTTCAAAGCACTCAGCATGGCAATATGCCATATTTTGGGGTATTATCTTCTGAGCCCTAACAACACATAGCATATATTCTGGCTAGATATTTGGTATTCTCATCAAGTCACAATATTTGTAGATCATAGAAAACAAGTAAACCTTTAATTTTTATTAAGCCTTTAGAGAAGTGGTGAGTTTACAGTTGGGTCATGTGAACGTAAATTATACAGCACTCTGGAGAGTTGGGGAAATAGAAATTATTCCCTTTTTTCTTTATCCTTTAACCTTGACCCAGCCACAAGTCAGTTGTCTATTTCCCAGGTGAGTTAAAAATTTTCTCAAGGCCCTAAGAATAGTCATTACTCCTTTTCCTGTTTTATAAGATGATATCTAACTTTAAAAACCATTTGTAGCCTAATGGAATTAATATCATGGTGGGAAACATATACTAATTTGAGGTCTTGGCCTATTGAACCCAACAAAAGGTCAAAATTTATTTATTTTGATGATTTGACATAGGTCACATCTGAAACATCAATAGAATTGAAAATAAGTTTTTATAAATTATTTTAATCAGATGAAAACTTTAAAGAAACTTATCTTTTGTAAGCTAGTTTTGTAGGAATGATTACGTGATCTTTATTAGCACAGATCTACCTCAAAATTGTAATTGCAGTCCAGTTGTAATTACCTAAAAAGGTACAAAGGGATGGTATTTGAATTTGGTATATATGTTCACATATTTATAAGTAAAAGGTAAGTTTTAGAATAACAAATATATATTTTCTAGGTATAAACTGATATGAAGGATTTACCTATAATCTTGAAAAACTAATAGGTAATTGAGAAGTATTTTAGGAATGAAATAATTGGTGTAGTTGTTATTAAATAGTGACACTATTTAGCCTTGTTTGAACGAAGTAGATAAATCCAAAGTGAAGCAACATTTAGAAGTAAAAATGTTAAGAAAAAAGCTTATAAGCTGAAGTAAATATTTTCAAAGCTTCTTATGTTGTCAAAATGATAAAATAAAGCTGGAGGCTGCTCTTGAAATCTACACAACACGACTGGCATATCCAGGAACCTTTCTTCATGTAAATATCTAGTTAGAAAGGAGCCTACTGGGAGCCTGTTCTGGGGTAGATCTATGGTGATAAGGGACAATGAGGCAAGGCCAGACTCATCAGACTTTGGCCTTTCGCGGGATTATATCTTACTGAAGACCTAAGATTCTTCATTCAAGTGTGAAAAGCTGATAGCTGGAGAGGTAGGAAGTATTTCTGAGAATTCTAGAGGGTCAGAAACACATGGAGGTGTGTGTGTGTTATATTTTGAGGTACCCTTTTAGCGCGCTTATGTTCTAGGGTGTGCAGCTTTAGTATGAGAACAGGAAGTGGGAAGGTCAGTCCCCCGTGCTTTCAGCCATCAATCAACCTACAGGTTAGGACTCATAACCCAGAGTAGGAGGATCTTTGACTCCTTGATGAGGCAACTGCTTTGTGATTGTGATTGAGGCCAAAGATGAAACAGTTTGCTTCACTTCTTCCATTTGTATTTAAGACAATTGAGTGGGCTGAAAATGGACTGTCCAGTCACTTGCAAAACATGTTATTTATTTATGTGTAACACTTGAATTAATATTTTCTTACTTAAATATATATTAGCTCAAGAGCAGCCAAATTTATTTTAGATTTCTGAAAGGGACTTCAACTTTACATAGGAAAAAAGAATGCACAACAATGTATAATGAGTTCTCGAAAAGAAACCTCAAAACTAGCCATAATACAGTAATTTTTCAGGATTTGAGCATGGCGCTATACATCTGAAATCTTCCTTCAAAAATTGATAAATTATGCTGTGCTTTAAAGAATGAGATAATTTTGGGCCAAGCCTGGGGGCTCATGCCTGTAATCTCAACACTTAAGGAGGCTAGGGCAGGAGGACTGTGTAAACAAGCCAGGAGTTTGAGATCGGCCTGGATGAGAAAATGAGACCCCGTGTCTACGAAAAAATTTTTAAAGGCTTAGCTGAATACGGTGGTGCATGCCCGAGGTCCCAGCTACTTGGGAAGCTGAGGCTGAATGATCGCTTGAGCTTAGGAGTTTGAGACTGCAGTGAGCTATGATTGTGCCACTGCACTGCAACCTTGGAGACAGATTGAGACCAACCTAATGTCTTAAAAAAATTTTTTTTAATTGAAATTATTTGTCTTACTTTAAGGCCAAATAGCTGGGTTGTAATGGACTTAAATCAAGGATTGGACTAGTACAATGAATACAATTAATTAATTGTGGTCAATTCTGTATTGCTACCTCATACTTAGGTAATTAAAATATTTGAATCACAAAAGCATAATTTTTGTGTTAATTTCATAAGCATGGCCACCTTACTCATCTCTGTTTGCCTTTTTTCTTTCCCTCCCTTGTTTGTGTTATGAACCAAATGATAACTACCTCTTACAGATCCAGAGAGCTGTTTGTCTTTGAATAGGAACATACCAAAAAGACATAATAAGGCATTTCTTTTCTAACATTTTAAAATAAAGAGCCTCAGCATTTCCCGAATGATTTTTAGGTTTATGGGTCTGAAAATTGCAAGTTAAAAAGCACATTAGCAATAATTCCTGAATTGCACTAGAAATTATAGACCAGTTCAAACCAGACTGCTGATGTTCTAAAGTTAACCACAGGTGCAACAAAAGTCTTTTGCAATAGAGATTTTTGTTTATGATTTTCCTTATCCTCTATTCTTTTTTCCTGCACCATTATTGTTTTCTTTTAAACAATACTATTACAAATAATTCCCAAAGATATAATGTGGTCTTCCGCACAGAACAGGATAACAAAAATGGAAAATTCCAGGCTCTATTTCTGAGCTTTGCTAATAGCAGTTTAGTAGGAAGCTTAGTATCTGGGTCTCCTCATTACAAAAAATAGAAGTTTAATAACTATCCTCAAAAGATACTTAATTATCAGTCGGAAAGATATGATGCTATTTAATGATCCTCGGATCAAAGCAATTTAAACATACATCATTTTAGCAACCTACAAGTACAAAAGCTAAGAAATTATCTAGTGCAAGGCTCATCTTCCCCCCTCTATGATTTTTTTTCTCAGAATTTTTGGGTAACCTAGATGCTGAAGTGGAGATATACAAAGAACATCCATTTGAGGGAGAGGAAGTTATTTCCTTTGCCTTTTGTTTTGTTTTCTGCATAAAAGGAATCACAGCTATTTCCAGATGAAAGGATTTATTTATCCACGGATACCTTTGAACTTACACATTTTTTTCTTTTTGGGCTGAAATCATTTAGAAGATGTTTGTATGGGGGAGAAAACAGTAGTTACTTTGTGGTAGGATGGTAGACTCATTGTCAGTAGCATTTAGTTTAAGGACAGTACGATGGACAAGACATAGGCCTTAGAGTAGAAATAAAGTGCTTGCTTTGTTACAGTTATTGCTGGCTTAATAGGGTATTTCATAATATGTTGTGATGGACTTTTGGTTATTTATCGTGTTTGTGTGTCTTTTACCCATTTGAATCTACAGAAATGAAAGGCTCTTTTTGAGTGTTTTTTTAAAGGGGAGATCATATTGAATTTGAGCACTATAATCAATTGGTTGTCTCATAAATATATGAAAATGCAGGTACTGTAAATAATGCTTTTACCTCTTGTTTTTAATCTTTTTCATTTTCAGTCTTGCAGAGCTGAAGCATCCCATGTGATTGCTTTTACTTTCCCACATCGCAGTCATTCTGCTCTATCTTTTTCTGTCGGTGATTATATTAGCTCAACAGTATTTAACTACAGTTTTCACGGTCAATTATTAATGAATGTTTCATTTTATCTGTAGTATTACTTTGCCAACCAAACTGCTGTGAAGTTAATTACTTGGCAGTTTTTTAAAGTATAAAATGGAAAGAAATGGCTTTTGCTGTTAAATTGTAATGCAGACCCACTTTTGTTCTTACAGGATAACAACAGATCCCTTTGATAACTGAGCCAAGCAGGTCAGCCACTCTCTATTGTTCAAATGGTCGATAAAATATGCACAAAACTGAAATCTGGTGGGGTCTGGAAGCTGTGGCTTTGCAATTTGGAAGGTATTTGATTATGTCCTTTGTAGATTGTTCATTTTCTTTGAACCTGTTTGAAAAAATGTTTATATTTCAACCTGCTGAGTTCCTAACATTTAAAAGAGAGTAAGTGGCTTCCATAAATCAAGACACCCAAGGCAGAAAAGGTTTGCCTCACAAACAATGGCTGAGAGAGACACCTGGCCTCAGGCACATCAAGAGGTTACATTGTTAGGCCTGTGCATTGTGGAGAAGGATGTTGAGGAGAAGGTGATTCCTAAAAGGTTACTATACTAAAACGCTTAACACTCTTGTCTGTCTTGACTCATTTAAAACATCCTTTTTCACAAAATCGCTAAGGCAGTACTTTTAAGATTTTTAATTAGAAATTGTTTGTGTGCTGCTGGGGAAAGCACAACCTTAATCTCCACCTTAGGGTGGCCAGATACAGTGAATAAAACTACACAGCATCCAGTAAAATGTGAATTTCAGAAAGTAAGTGTGAACCACGTGCCCTGTATTTTATCTGGAAGCCTTACATTTGAGTTCTATTTCTTTTCCTCCCATACGAAACTTACACGTACTGTAATGTCGCATACAGTGAGTAAGGAGAGAATTTATGAACACAACAAAAATGAAATATGATGATGTTACTTTGTCAACACTTTAATTTGAGGCAGTTTTGAGAGTTTTTCTAGACATCTCTGGGCTGGTTTCCAAACGTACCTATCAGATTCTTATCTAGAGAACTAAGAAAACTCATTGTTGAATGCTCAAGATGGCCTTAATAATCCGTTCAGTTTGTCTAGAGTTAAGATAGGTTTCTTAAGTATAGGCCCCTGACCCTCCCTTTTCTTTGTTTATTCTTTTATAAATTATACTTTAAGTTCTAGGATACATATACATAATGTACAGGTTTGTTAGGTAGGTATATATGTGCCATGGTGGTTTGCTGCACCCATCAACCCATCGTCTAGGTTTAAGCCCCACATGCATTAGGTATTTGTCCCAAAGTTCTCCCTCCCCTTGTCCCCCACCCCCAGTAGGCCCTGGTGTGTGATGGCCCCTTCCCTGTGTCCATGTTTTCTCGTTGCTAAGCTCCCACTTACAAGTGAGAACATGTAGTGTTTGGTTTTTTGTTCCTGTGTTTGTTTGCAGAGAATGTTTGTTTCCAGCTTCATTCATGTCCCTGCAAAGGACGCAAATCCCCTTTTATGGGGCTGCATAGTATTCCATGGTGTATATGTGTCACTTTTTCTTTCTCGAGTCTATCACTGGTGGGCATTTGGGTTTGTTCCAGGTCTTTGCTATTGCAAACAATGCTGTAATAAACATATATGTGCGTGTGTCTTTATAGTAGAATGGTTTATAATCTTTTGGGTATATACCGAGTAAAGGGATTGCTAGGTCAAATGCTATTTCTGGTTCTAGATCCTTGAGTAATTCCTACACTGTTTTCCAAGATGGTTGAACTAATTTAAACTCCCGCCAACAGTGGAAAAGCATCCCTGTGTCTCCACATCCTCTCTGGCATCTGTTAGTTACCGACTTTTTAATGATTGCCATTGTAACTGGTGTGGAATAGTATCTCATTGCGGTTTTGATTTGCATTTCTCTAATGACCAGTGATGAGCTTTTTTTTTCATATGTTGGTTGGCCACATAAATGTCTTCTTTTGAGAAGTCTGTTTATATCCTTCCACCACTTTTTGATGGGGTTGTTTCTTCTTGTCTTGTATGTTTTGTAGATTGTGGATATTAGACCTTTGTCAGATAGACACATTGCATAAATTTTATCCCATTCTTTAGGATGCTTATTCACTTGGATGGTAGTTTCTTTTGCTGTGAAGAAGCTCTTTAGTTTAATTACATCTCATTTGTCAATTTTGGATTTTGTTGGAATTGCTTTTGGTGTTTTAGTCCTTGAAGTCTTTGCCCATGTCTACGTCCTGAATGGTACTGCCTAGGTTTTCTTCTAGGGTTTTTATGGTTTTAGGTCTTAGGTTTAAGTCTTTAATCCATCTTGAGTTAATTTTTGTATAAGGTGTAAGAAAGGGGTCCAGTTACATTTTCTGCGTATGGCTAGCCAATTTTCCCAGCATCGTTTATTAAATAAGGAATTTTTCCGCCTTGCTTGTTTTTGTCAGGGTTGTCAAAAATCAGATAAGTGTAGATGTGTGGCATTATTTCTGAGGCCTCTGTTCTGTTCCATCTGTCTACGTATCTGTTTTTCTTCCAGTACCATGCTGTTTTGATTACTATAGCCTTGAGTATAGTTTGAAGTCAGGTAGCATGATGCCTCCACCTTTGTTCTTTTTGCCTAGGATTGTCCTGACTATATGGGCTCTTTTTTTGGTTCCATATGAAATTTAAGTAGTTATTTCTAATTCTGTGAAGAAAGTCAATGGTAGCTTAATGGGAATAGCATTGAATCTATATGTTACTTTGGGTAGTATGACCATTTTCATGATATTAATTCTTCCTATCCATGAGCATGGAATGGTTTTCCATTTGTTTGTGTGCTCTCTTACTTCCTTGAGCAGTGGTTTATAGTTCTCCTTGAATAGGTCCTTCATGTACCTTATAAGTTGTATTCCTAGGTATTTTATTTACTTCGTAGCAGTTGTGAATGGGAGTTCGTTCATGGTATGGCTATTACTGTATAGGAATGCTTGTGATTTTTGCACATTGATTTTGTATCCTGAGATTTTGCTGAAGTTAATTATCAACTTAAGGAGTTTTGGGGCTGAGACAATGGCATTTCCTAAATACACAATCATGTTATCTGCAAGCAGAGACGATTTGACTTCTTCTCTTCCTATTTGAATACCCTTTATTTCTTTCTCTTGCCTGATTGCCCTGGCCAGAACTTCTAATACTGTATTGAATAAGAGTGGTAATGTTGTATCAGATCGAGTATAAAAAAATTAACACCAAGACAAAAGTATGCCAAATTGCAGGGTCTTTATTGCTGGCGGCCACAGAGGACTCAAGTCTCTCCAACCTGTGGTCCTGAGCTCAGGGGGAGCAGGGTTTTTAAACTGAAAAACCACATCCTGGTTTTAGGACCAAGAGGGTGAGGGGATGCAGGGCAAGCAACTTTACAGCAAGCTAGCTGTTTTTATTTACAGAAGCCAAGGTCAGCAGTTATTGCAAGGAAAACGGGACAGCAAGCAGTTATCACAAAGGAAAAGGGGCAGAGTTACAACTTATTTTTGGAAAAAACTGGTTTTCTTGGTGCTTGCAAGGTACAGGTTTTAAGATGGCGTTGCTTAGGTTCTAACTCTGGGTTAGCTATGGCACAGTAAGAGAGGGCATCTTTGTCTTGTGCCAGTTTTCAGCAAGATTGCTTGTAGCTTTTACTCACTCGGTATGATACTGGCTATGAATTTGTCATAAATAGCTCTTATTATTTTGTGACATGTTCCATCAATACCTAGTTTATTTAGAATTTTTAGCATAAAGGGCTGTTGAATTTTATTGAAGGCCTTTTCTGCATCTATTGACATAATCATGTGGTTTATGTCATTGGTTCTGTTTATGTGATGGGTTATGACTATTGATTTGCATATGTAGAGCTAACTGTCCTAAATATATATACACCCGATACAGGAGTACCCAGCTTCATAAAGCAAGTTCTTAGACCTACAAAGAGACTTAAACTCCCACATAATAATAGAGTTAGACTTTAACACCCCACTGTCAGTGTTAGACAGATCAATGAGACAGAAAATTAACAAGGATATTTAGGACTTGAACTCAGCTCTGGTCTAAGTAGACCCAGTAGACATCTACAGAACTCTCCACCCCAAATCAACAGAATATACATTCTTCTGAGCACCACATAGCACTTACTCTAAAATCAACACATAACTAGAAGTAAAACACTCCTCAGCAAATGTAAAATAATGTGAATTATAACAGTCTCTTAGATCACAGTGCAATCAAATTAGAGCCCAGGATTAAGAAACACACACAAAACTGCACAACTACATGGAAACTGAACAACCTGCTCCTGAATGACTACTGCGTAAATAATGAAATTAAGGCAGAAATGAAATTCTTTGAAACCAATGACAACAAAGAGACAATGTACCAGAATCTCTGGGACACAGCTAAAGCAGTGTTGAGGAAAAATTGTAGCACTAAATGTCCACATCAGAAAACTGGAAAGATCTAAAATAGACACCCTAACATCACAATTAAAAGAACTAGAGAAGCAAGAGCAAAGAAATTCAAAAGCTAGCAGAAGACAAGAAATAATTAAGAGCAGAACTGAAGGAGATAAAGACAAAAAACCCTTCAAAAAAAATCACTGAATCCAGGAGCTGGTTTTTTGAAAAGATTAACAAAATAGACTGCTAACCAGACTAATAAAGAAAAAAGGAGAGAAGAATCAAATAGACACAATACAAAATCATAAAGTGGACTTCACCACCGATTCCACAGAAATACAAACTACCATCAGAGAATACTATAAACACCTCTACACAAATCAACTAGAAAATATAGAAGAAACGGATACATTCCTGGACACATACACCCTCTCAAGACTAAACCAGGAAAAGTCAAGTCCCTGAATAGATGAATATCAAGTTCTGAAATTGAGGCAGCAATTAATAGCCTACCAACCAAAAAAATCTTAGGACTGACAGATTCACAGCCAAATTCTACCAGAATTACAGAGAGGAGCTGGTATCATTCCTTGCTGAAACAATTCCAAACGATAGAAAAAAGGGACTCCTCCCTCACTCATTTTATGAGGCCAGCATCATCCTGATACCAAAACCTGGCAGAGACACAACAAAAAAAAAATTTCAGGCCGATATCCCTGATGAATATTAATGCAAACATCCTGAATAAAATGCTGGCAAACCCAATCCAGCAGCTCATCAAAAAACTTACCCGTCACAA
>CAUYLG010035012.1:0-65080 GCA_963573385.1 Cacajao melanocephalus
TAGCATGGGAAGAAATGCCTGATATAGGTGAAGGGGAGGAAAGCAGCAAATCACACTGCCACTTGTGTACCTATGCAACAATCTTGCATGTTCTTCACATGTACCCCAAAACCTAAAATACAATAAAAATTTAAAAAAAAATGAAGGATAGAGGTATACTACCTACGCAGAAGAGTACTTATAAAAAATGATGTGTAACTATGTTTATATCCAAAATTGCCCACAAAATAAAAATGAAAAGCATTATACCATTTAAAAAAAAAAAGAAAATAATAACAAGCAAGATTAAATGATAGACTTCACTAAAGCAGTGAATCCATTCTCAATTTATTTATTTATTTATTTATTTATTTATTTATTTATTTGAGATGGAGTTTCGCTTTTTTTGCCCAGGCTGGAGTGCAGTGGCACAATCTTAGCTCACTGCCACCTCCATCTCCCGGGTTCAAGTGATTCTCCTGCCTCAGCCTCCTGAGTAGTTAAGATTACAGGCCTCTGCCACCATGCCTAGATAATTTTTTGTATTTTTAGTAGAGACGGGGTTTCACACATGTTGGCCAAGATTGTCTCAAACTCCTGACCTCAGGTGACCCACCCACTTTGGCCTCCCAAAGTGCTGGGATTACAGGTGTGAGCCGCCGTGCCAGGCCTCCATTCTCAATTTCTTTACTTACACTTGTGATTCAACAAGAACCAATGGCAATAACAGGTAAAGCTTAAGACATCGCTACACCTTCTAATAGTAGTGCTTAAGTATTATTAACTTGCACAAGCAGAAGAAAAATGGATTTTAATTCTCTGTGTAGTTTTTCCAAGATTAGGCTTTGACAGAAACATTCCTTACTTTGGTCTAACATATATTATTTTGAATTCAGTTAAGAAGGCATTAAAATAAATGTTTAAATCAATGTCCTTATCACAGAAAATATTTTGTGACTGGTTCTCAACACTTATTTTTAGAGATTATTAGCAGGAACACCAGAAATGTATGGCTGCATAAGGAAGCACTTCCAATCATCCATCATCCAAGTAACACTGATATTCAATTTAAAATCATGAGCACATCAATCACTAAATAGACTGAAAAGTACAAGTGGCCAAAAAATTGTAGTCACTAGACTGGTATATTTCACATTTCTGGTTCTTCTCAATGTGAAAATCTCTTATTTTAGTTTTCAATACCACTGTAACACAATAACAAGACTGGGATGTTCCAGCTAAATGAATTCCCTTTTTGGTGATTGTTTATTTACCATAAAATTAGCTAGGGAGAGGATGTCCTCTGGAGAAATCTGTGATATCCACGTGTAGAGAGACTCTGTCTAATATCTCAATTATGCATCTTTAGAAATACAGAACTTTAGTAGTCACTCTGTTAAGTTGTAGTAACAAGAACTGATCTATCCAACATGGCAGCTACTAGCTACATGGAACCATTTAAATTAAGATAACTAACATTAAACAATATTACAAATTCAGTTCTTCAATTACCCTTGCCACATTCCAAATGCTGAGTAGTCACATGTGATTAGTGGCTACTCTACTACACAGAACATGTGTAGACCATTTCCGTCATCACAGAAAGTTCTACTGGACAGTGCTAAACTAGATTTTCAGGCATTAACACAGTTTAAAAGAGTACTAATTTAAACATGCAAAGGTAATGTTATTTACAATGACTATTACTCAACGGAATGAACATAAAATCCAAAAAAGTTCTCCAAAATATTTCAATTAGAGCACAAGAGGCTTGAAAATTAATGAGAAATAGTAGCCATTCATGAACAGAAGTGCATTTTAACAGAAGTTAAATATAACAGAAGTTTACTTGAGTAGAAATGTTAAAAATTAAGTTTCTGAAAAATAATAATGCAGAAATTTTATTTTAAAATAATCTAAAAATAAAACTGCCATTCCATCTAGCAATCCCACTACTGGGTATCCACCCAATGGGAAATAAATCATTGTATCAACAAGATATCTGCACTCTCGTGTTAAAAGTGGCACTATTTACAGTAGCAAAAATATGAAATCAACCTAAGTGTTCATCAATGGATCACATACAGAAAATGTATATGTACACAGTGAAATACTATTCAGCCATAAAAAGAATGAAATAATGTCTTCTGCAACAACATAGATGGAAGTGGAGGTCATTATTTTAAATAAGATTCAGACACAGAGAGACAAATACCAGTGTCCTCACTTATAAGTGGGAACTAAGTAATATATACATATGGGCATAGAGAATAAAATGATAAGCATTACAGATGTCTATCATTGAATAGACATTTGGACAGATGGATAGATGTTTGGAAGAGCTGGGGGGGAGTGGATAAGAAATTATTTAATAGGCACAAAGTACATTATGTGGGTGATGGATACATATAAATGCCCAAATTTCATCACTACCCAATATATCCATGTAACAAAATCACACTTGTACCTATTAAATTATATAAATAAACAACAAAGTAAAAATAATCTGAATTAAAGCAACATCATGAAAATATGTCAAATTAAAGCTTTCAACTAATTGAAAAAGTCATGTTATCATGTCTCCTTTGCACATGAAAATTACAATTCTTAATAAATTGCTTCAAAATTCTTAGAAAATAATTGCTAAATGGATAAAAAGCTTAGTGTTTGGGCATTCTAACTGTTTATTCATTTATTTTTAAATTGATATCTTATTTACAGGTCTGGCTATGGTTTCTTCTACCCTAGCCAACAGATCCAATGACGGTTTCAAATGTTTGATGCTTCATTTCTCTAAATGTTGGAAAACTGCTTCTCTTAGCAACTATGTATAATACAGCATTGCATTTAAAGTGATCTTCCCAATTGATGTGATGAATATCACTCAGAGAATGAGAATGGTTATAAAGAATTCATTCTTAGACCATTTTACTATGAACTAAAAAGCCTTTCTTAAGTAAACAATACCATTCCCGTATGATCATACTGTAGGCACATATTGAATTCTGGTTTATAAAAATGTAATATAATGTGAAACTAATTATTAGAGCTAAGTCTTTCTCAGGAGAATTATTTGAAATAGAAAATTCATTTTAAGAGATTAAATTGAACTAGGTATTTCTTCTCTCTACGGTCCTAGGAATTAAACTCAATGAGATCCAGTACTTAGAAACTTTGTGAAAATTTGTAGGACAAAAGTCACAATTAGAAGTATAATCTCAAACACTCCAGTTGGAAAAGCATGATAGGTAAAACATAGCTTTCCAAAGTTGGAAGAAATGTCAACCTGAAATACAACACTTAAAATTTTTGTACATCATACATAAATGAGATCCTGACCCTGCCAAAAGGAGACTGAATGACTATATATAAATTTTCCAGCAGTAGAAAGAGATATGCCAGCCTTAAAAGAAAGTGTTCAAATGTTTGTAGGTTCTACTTAAGTATTCAGTGTTTACCTCAAAAATTCCCATGGACCTTTATTGTGAGACTCCAGTCTAATTGTTTGTGAATTCTCTTTTGAGAAATAACTAATAGTCACTCTGAACTTTTGGAAATGTCCCAACCCAAGATGATAAGACTGTAGAGGGGTGCTTAACAGCAGGGATTCTCGGGTTAGACTGACTTGATTTGAATCTAAGCTTCCCCTACACTTGAACATTGAGTTTGCATTATCTTATCTTAAAAAGAGTAAGAAAAAATTCACTTAATTCATAAAGTTTCTGTAAGGCATAAGTTAGAGGTTCCAAGTAAAAATCTTAGTACGATTGATAGTAAATAAACATATAATAACTGGTATTTTTATATTGTGGCTAAAAACATTCTACTTATCTCTTTGATTTGCCATTCCTTCCATCTGGAATATTCTGCCCACTCTTTATTCCCATTCCTCATAATAGCTCATATTCATCCTCAAATACTTCATTCAAAACTTACTATTAGCAAGCCTTCTGTGAAACTCCTCAGCAGATCAGACATCCCTTCCCAAGCACAATAATTTCCTGATGTACGTTCCATTACCTTACTCTTTGCTTTGTAATGTAGAACGTGTGTATGTGTCTGTCTGTCTGTCAGTCTGTCTACTCTATGGTATATTCTTTCAGGGCAGAAAATATGCCTCATTAATCTTTGTATCATTAACACTTAGAAGAACATAGCCCAGGTTAGGCACTCAAATATTTGCTGAATAAATGAAAGAAGAGATCTTGATATTTTCTAATAACTACTGAAACAGAACATTACAATAATCTTGCAGCAAAGCTGAACTAAACTGATGTTTTATTGAATTTGCTTCCCTGGCATCAATATGAATTCTTACTGCTACATATTGAAAATCATTATCTACAACTCAAGATAATTCCACTTTATAAGTAAAATACAGGGTATTTTCATCAAAGCCAACATAAAACTCAGCAAAAGAATGTATTCAATGCCCAGAGTATCAGAACAAATTTAGATACATGTCCTGACCTTCAAGAGTTTCTAACATAGGAGAGAGTACAAGATAAATATACATTGCAAATATATTTTATTGGCATATGCACATATGCATGTATGTATATGTGGGTATGTACATAGATGTGTATATATATATGTATATGTGTGTATGTGTATATATTTATATATATATATATAGGTGAAAGAAGCAAAAAGTAAACATACAATAAGAGGCATAGTGTTTGGCTAGCAAGAATATTTTTCTTCAAGTCTATGTCACACTAATGATTTTTAAAAATTCCATCATCATAGGAATGGTTCTTAATTGAGTCCTAATTAATGTTCAGTAAACTATGAAACCATTCTAAGGTGTTTGCTATAACCTATATGTATGTTCTCTCTAAACTTTCAGTTAGATAAATATGTCTTTATAAATAAATAAATATGTATTTCATGATCATAACTTTTTATATTATATGGCAATAATTATAATCAGACCTAGTGATTTTATAAATGAGAAATAATGTAATAAATACAATTAATTATAGGAGAAACATGATTATAGTTGTTAAAAATAGTGTTTATCCTTTTAACAAGGGTAAGCTGATATGATTTTCAGACTCGATAAATACATCCGTTATTGCTGACACGACGAATGAGCAAGCCAGATTAGTCTATAACTGTTTATATTCAATATAAGCTGCACTTCTAAAGTAGTAACACAATCAGTCCTTTCTGCTATAATGAATGTATATTTTAACCAGTCATGTGTTATTTCAGTGATGCTTGGATAACTTCAAACATCCAAAACATCTTAGAGGATTATTTCCTTCTGTACTCACATGAAATGAACAAGTCTCCATGATCTACCCACCTTTTCACTAAATTGTTTTAGGATGGCTGTATTGAGAATTGTTTTTTTATGCTGAGTGACTTCAATTAGAAATCTTAAACTTTGCAAATCACAAAAAATTCATGTGTAGAATCTTACAGTAGTCTGTAAACATACTTCAAGAGCAGAAAGTTTAGTTTTGTCATTGCAGGTTGTGACATACTTTGAATCAAGTCTTTTTCAACAGCATTTCTACATCTACACTCACAGTTGACATTACAACTACTAATTACTTACAAATATAAATAATTGCTGACCCTATGCGCTTCTACAGATAATGTACATGCTTTGGAGACAGACAGAACTAACATCAGTGATTTCTGAGTCATATATTTTTACCTGTAAAATAAAGGTGACATTTATGTTGTACATTCACATGTAATCAAAGACAATGTATGTTAAGCAGAGCTGAGTATGGAGCAGACTCAGGGTAATTACTCATTAAATGAGAGCTTCTGTGATAATGATGATGATAATGATGATTGCATTTCATCCCTTCAAATGAATTTGGTCAAAGGAAAAGAAACAGGAAAGCCATGTGTGTCTGACCCTTTTCCTCTGTCTATCCCAGTTGTCTTAATAGGCTCATTGTTGATGAGCCTCCTGGAAAATGAAGGGAAAAATCATCAGAAAGCTGAATTATCCTCAGCCTCTGGTCAAATAGAACCAGAACAGCCCATGGGTGCCAGAACAATTCAATTAGAATTTGTTATAGAATCTTCCTTCTCTTCTCCTTCCCTTCTGGATTTTAAATGTCTGGTTGCACTGGGCAAATGCGTTCAGGTACAATGAACTGGACAAACACTTCCACTAATGAAGAGTCTCCTTTATAGCTTTTCCAGAAGAATATTGTCTATTGTGTATTCCCTTTAATTTTTGTAATCCAATTAAATAGACTAATGGAGACATTTGAGCCATGCAGCTAGGTAACATCAAACAATATATTTTTATTAGATTGTAGAATGAAATTTAACAAGAATTTCTTAAAAATATGGTAGATTTTATTCTCAAGTATGATAAATCAACAGTATAAAGAAAGGAGAGGAAAGCTTTTATAGCACTTCAAATAAAAGTAAAAGACCTGATATTTTACCACATGACCCATGCAAGTCAATGTACTTAGAATCTACTCAGTGATACAGAGAAGGTCATGATTCCAATGTACTCTCTTCCAGTCAGATCAGCTTCAGAACACTTGAAATTAAGGCAATAAGGAGGTCAAGAGATCACATTACACAGCAAAAGTTTGAAAAACTTAGGGAGAATAACCCCAGGAGAAAAGCCTAAGGAGGAACTTAAGAGTTTTTCTCAAATATCGCCCTGGAAAGAATATGAAAATGAAAACATTTTCAGTTTAACCTCATAATACCTAATTTGAATAAATGGGTGATCTATAAGGTGTACATTTCAGCTCTATTTTTTAAACTTGATAAAAATTTGAGCTATGCTCTGAAGAAATGGGTTGCCTGAAAATTTCAATTACACAAAGTATTTGAAAAGTTCATAGAAGGCCATATAAATGTAGAGAATACAGTAGAAAGAGAAACTTTAAATGGGTAGAAGATTGAACAGGGAAAAGTTTCCTCCAAGGAAACTTTTAATTTCAAGATCCTGTGATTCTCTGAATATAAAGAACTACCCATTCGAAGAATCTCACTTAAAAGTCTAGATCTGTGAAATATGTCACTAAATTTAGGTAAGTATGATAGAATAGGATGACTTACCACTAAGGTGAAACAAAAGGTATTTTGATAATATTGAAAATGAATTAATATTAATTAGGACAAAGACAGCATGGGTACTAAATAATTACAAGGTATTATTTAAATCATTGCTTTCTTATCATAAAAATGTGTCTTTCAAAATAAAACTAGAAAATTTACAGTGGTTATTCATTTACTGTATTTCAATATAATTATCTATAAAACAACAGATTTATATTACAACAAAAATATAATATTATCAGTGGTAATATTGCATTATTTATTATTTTGGATTGCACATTATTTAAACTACAACAGAGATGGGGAAATCTTAAACTATCTGGGAAAAATACTGATTATGTTTTATGAAAACAACAGGTATAGAAATTAGCTCAAAATTTAGTTTGCATGTATCCTGGACATTTGCTAGGACAGGTTTAAAAGAAGGAAAGGAGAATTTGGTAGGATGAAAATCAGGTTCAAATGTCATTGCAATTTCTATGTTCCATAAGCTCTAACTTGACTTCAACAATTAATGGTTGACTTTTATTCATTTTAACTCAAGGAAACAATTGATCATTCCAGAGCCTTAAACAGGACTTCACAAATTTTCTATCACAAACCACATTGCCATGTATGTACCTATGAAACAATCCTGCATGATCTGCACATGTACCCCAGAACCTAAAGTACAATTAAAAAAAATAAAATAAAGTGGTGGAACCCCCCCAAAAAAAACACCCACACAAATACATATTTTTAACTGCATCCAGGCTCTGTAGAATCCGTCAGTGTGAAGAGTCAGGATTTAAAGTTACAGTTCTTTGGTTTAAAATCCCAGACCTGCACATAACTTTATCCCTTTTACTTGTGTCTTTCTTCATAGTGCCATGTATATTGTCCAGCACATAGAAACAATTAGCAAACTAAGTCAACTAAAACCTGGATTCTGTGTTTACCTGGTATGCTTTGTATATGACTGTGCATTTGTTGTTCTATGTTTCTGGACATCATATTTGCTTGTTTCTGCTAAACAATTGCATTCAAGTTGTTAAATTCTATTCAACCTAATATACACCAATTTTACAGATTGTTAACAATTAATAATCTTAATGATGGCAAAAGATAGTTACAGAGTATAGGACTACAGACGTAGAGTAATGCCATGTCAAATATCACAAACTACTTCGAGGCTCAAGTGTTAAGACCATAAAACAAAGTTCAAATGCCATCTAATGCAGTCTGTTCCATCTTCCTACTAAAATTATACTTCCATCTTCATAAATGAATCAAATTTTTATGCACAGAAAAAGATACTTTTTCATTCATTCTTTCATTTATTTCACCAGTATTTATTGAGCACTTATGATGGGCAAAATACTTAAGTAAAAATACAAATAAAAGAGTAAATATTATTTTAAATGAATTATTATTTGTGCTGCAATGACTACTTTCAAATTCTTTCATAGAATTTATTGATTCAAAAAATGACAACTGATTTCAGATTTTTGTTCCGTCAATATTCAAAAGATATTTGAGTGCCAAATAAATCTACTTACTGTGCCCAGAATACACTATTCATTTTTCTGTCACTGAGATTTTGCTTATGTCAGGTAGGAAAATTCTCTTCTATCCCCAACCTATGGATAACAGCACTAATTGGTCATGGCACCCATTACTGGTGACCCTGTATATGCCTAAGAATTCTTCTCATTAACCACATCAGGAAGCATCAAAATTCTAATAAAGTTGACATACAAGAAATATGTATACACACACACACACACACACACGTAGCTCTTAATGTACAGGATATTGAGTAATGTGCCAGCTAGACAATATTCTATGTCTAATGGTTTTCCATTATATTTGGAAATATTCATGTGGCTATTGCTTCTGCTGATTGTTCATAAAAGCCAAGGGTATAATATTTCATGATGACATAAAGCTGGAAATTATTGTTTGAAATTCATAAGAATGGTCTGGGACAGATATGTATAGCTATAAGCCAAGAGCATAGAGATGAGAAAAGTAGCACAGAAATGTAGGGGATTTCTTTCAATAGTGAAAGAGCATGATAAGGATTTGGAAAACAGTTTTGCAGAGGAATGAATCAGCATATCAAAAAGGTCTCAAAATTCCAAGTTTATTTCATGTATAATTATTTTAATGTATAGTGACCTGAAGACTTTGCTTCTGTTGGAAATTTACTTCGGTATGTAGGTAGTTGTATATCAGAGGATATGTGGTTGAAGAAATAGCTAGAAGGGATTATGAGTGATATAAATTTCTAAAATTGAATGGAACTTTAAACTCTACAGTAAAAATTAAAAAAAAATCTTTATTCAGCATCTATAATCTGCAAAGCAATGTTATAGGCATTGTTAAAAAACATCTGTGGGGGAGATTTAACTAAAGTTTGAAGTTCTGTGAAGAGAAAACTCTGTCAGCAGGCATTATGAAGCACATTCGGATCAAGCATTACAAAATTATGGACTGTTTATTTCCTTATTTGGTGCCTAGGGATACTACAAATAAGCAAAAACACAATGTGACCTTTGAAATAACGTATTAAAATTAAATTGTATGTGTATTGCTTCAGTGAAACAGATTTCCTCTAAGCCAACAAAAATAAAGGTGAACCAGAATCATAGATCCAATCAAAATAGGTCTTGGATGAAAAGTTGGAAGGCATTTTTTTTTAATATTCCAAATTAAAAATGCAGATCGATGCTTCCAAGTATGGTGTGTGTGGTATCTGGCTGACGTTTATGTCTGGCCTAAGGTGAAGGGAAGGAACAGCTGCTGTTCTTGGCAAACCCACTGATCATTTCTGCAGGACAGTAGGAGGACATGTTCATTTTGTGGCCCAAGGCTCAAATCTTTGGTCAAAGTGTAACATAACTCTTACTGGGATACTTGATTAGGGACATGAAATTAAGTACATGGATTTTTTTAATCTTCTCTAATATCCTCTCAGGACTTCTATGATCATATCATAACTTTTGACTATAGGTTTCACCTTTTTACCAAACCTGATGTTCAAAAATCCTGTAACCACAACTAATCAGGCAGCCTCCTCCAATTTCAATTTCTGGCCATATTAATCTTCAATCAGCCTTTCTTGAGACAGTTCTCATATTTCATGTTTCAATAGTCAGACTTGCTTCTCAGGCCATGTTCTATTGTTGTTTGTTCTTGGTTCTTTTTTATTTTAACTGAAGGTGTTTGCTTGATTATTTTTGGTTAGCCCTGGCTGTTTGAACTTAAACAAATTTTTAGTGGAGTGCCCTTATTTTATAAGACATCCGTTTTATTCAGTTATTATTTAGCTCATTTCTATTTATCTCTCGTGCTAATGAGAATTGAAATATGGCAAATAAGGGAGGCAGTCAGTGGACAGCATGAAAACGTAACACAGCTTACATACATCGGATGGTGCCTGTTACAGAACATGGACCCAAAAGTGTATACTCTATTCTTTGTCTCACTATAAAAATCAAATTATTTCCTTACCCCCCTGACCCTCCTCTCTTTCTATCCCCCCTCCACCCCTGCCTTCCTTTCTCCCTTCATATATAATCTGTTAAGGAAGAAAGGCCTTACGTGTGGTTTAAAAGACTCTTCTCTATCTGACTGGGGATAAACCTTCATCATCTAACCTTATTTCAAACCAAGATTTCACACCTGTCACATCAGGGCCTCCTGATCTTGACTAAGTAACATTTAGGTTTGCATGAAGTTATGTTAATAAGGACTTCTATGATCATATCATAACTTTTGACTATAGGTTTCACCTTTTTACCAAACCTGATGTTCAAAAATCCTGTAACCACAACTAATCAGACAGCCTCCTCCAATTTCAATTTCTGGCCATATTAATATTCAGTCAGCCTTTCTTGAGACAATTATCATTGCACCTAGACCTTATGAGAAAAACAGCTTATTATATATTTCATGTATCTATAAAGAAAGGACATGAAATCATCTTGGACAAGCTAAAGTCCATGAAAAGCCAATTAAAAATCTCAACATCAAATCAGTCATTCAGTGGATTTTTACATAAAACTTCCCTTATGCTCAATTATAATCTAAGAATCCACCAGTAATTTGTTTTCTATCTTTAGGTCCTGCACATTTGAAATCCCTTACATGTGATTAAAAATTATCTTCTTTGGAAAGTAAATCCTTTCAAATCAACTTCTGTTTATATAAAAGAAAAAAGAGTAAAAGGAGAAAAAACATTTTCCCAAAGTATATTCTAGCTTCACGAGATTTAAATGTCTTCATATTTTGTAATGTCTTACTTTTCATAAGCTTCTCCTTTATTCAGAGGCTTTTCTCTAATTCAATTTTCCTCACTTTTATTATGACCAATTGGTCCATTATCTTGTGTCTCTACTAAGGAAAGCTCAGCCTACATAACCTTGACAATGTTACAAAATCAGTAGATTTAAAAGCTCACAATCCTAAATTTCCAAAAAGAAGCAACTGTATTTTCTTTAGACCAGCTGGTCTCCAAAACACTATGACTAATGGTTGTTATCTCTGAAACCTTATACCTTAGCAGATGATAAGACACAGCTTTTGCAATAAAGCATTGGTTTATTATCTATATTCAAGACTTCTGATTTTCTACCTATAGTATCTAACAAAACTGAAAACAAGCACTTTAGCTACTAGATCATCATTTTAAATGTTTTTGTTTGTTGTTGGGACAGTTTTGCTCTGTCACCCAGGCTGGAGTGCGGTGGCGCGATTTCAGCTCGCTGCAATCTCTGCCTCCCAGGTTCAAGTGATTCTCCTAATTTAGCCTCCCAAGTAGCTGGGATAACAGGTGCACTCCACCACACCTGTATATTTTTAGTAGAGATGGGATTTCACTATGCTGGCTAAGCTGGTCTTGAGCTCCTGATCTCAAGTAATCCACCTACCTCCTAAAGTGCTGGGATTATAGGAGTGAGCGACCACTCTGGGCCTTAAATGGTTTGTTTTCACCTCTACTCAAACTTCTACCTCAAGTTAAAATAGGATGATAATGTTAGAAATAGGCTGAGCAGGGATTCTTCAGTGGTTCTTAAACTTGATATCAGAATTGAAAATGCTGACATCATGTTTCCCACCTCCAAAGCCTATTTATATTGTTTTAGGTGAACCCCCATAATATTCATTTTTAGTAAGTATTCCAGGTAATCCTAATCCTGATGATTCTCAGCCTATATTAAGAAGCATCACTCTAGATTTAATAAACTATATATATGAATCTCACAATCATCTGAGAGTTGTGTATTTTGATCCAATTATGTATATTTCCTATGAAAGCACCTTTTTGTGTTTACGATATTATCACTTTGCTTTATAAAAATTTGTATATGGTATAGGCAAATCAAAAATACTTCTAGATATTTTTAGAATATTTAAAGTACTGGTGCAGACGCACTTCATTATGTTATCAAATAACCTGCTTATAATGATTTTGTCGCAAATTTCTATTAGATAATATGCTCTAAAAAACTCTTCATATAGATACTTTATATGAAATAAGATACTTTCTTTCTTTAAATAGGTATGAAACATATAATGTTATACTTCCTCCTTTTCCTTGTCTGCCAGGAAATTCAAAGATGATTTTATGCTCAGCAATGTTTTATTTAACATAATTTTTATTCTCCATCATTTTCCATCACCTTTAATACTTGATGCTTACTTACTCATGTTGGTTTATTTGACAGTAAACTGTTTCAACTCCTCCTTGAAAATGGACAGAGTAAAAAAGTAATGAAGTATATAATTTCAAGACAAGTCTGTTAAGATCATAGGATTTTTATAATTTGGTAACCCAAAGTCATTAAATGTTGATTTTCTAACCTAAAAATATGTTTTGTACGGTGACTCAAAATTCCAGTTTCTAAATAGGAAATGCCTTTTGATTTACGGTGTGTCATCAATCAACAGCTCTTCAGTAATTATCTCCTGCCTAATTGTCTATTGGTGTGATTCACTAGAGACTTTTTCTTATGCAAGGCAAATATGCACTATATCTAATATTGTTATATATTTAATAGTAATAACAATATAATAGCAATCCCTCATATAGAACCTTTTTTTTTAATTGTACTTTAGGTGCTGGGGTACATGTGCTGATCATGCAGGATTGTTGCATATACATACTTGGCAAGGTGGTTTGCTTCCTCCATCCCCCTATCACCTGTAACTGACATTTCTCCCCATGTTGTCCCTCCCATCCTCCCCACCCCACGCTGTCCCTCTCTTACCCCCTCACCGACCCCAGTGTGTAATGTATAACACCTATTTGTAATGTTCTTGTGCAAAATGAAATTTAAAATGGCTTTTTCTATCTCCTGCATGCCCAGATCTTTTTAAAAATATTATCATCAATAGTTTATGTCTTCCCAGAAAAATAAGAGAAACATGTATCTATATATCAACACATGCATATGTATATAATATTTACTTATACCTCTATACATTTTGTATTGACCTATATGTGTGTGCCTCCCAAAATGCATATTTGAGTACACATTACACATTCACACATATTTTAGTAATATTAAAACAATATGTACCAATCCAAAAATTATGAATTAAACACTGTAGAAAATAATAAAGGAAACAGAAGTAAAAGGAATGTGAGTGGTCTACAAAGTGATTTCTTAATTTATTCAAAGTTTTTGCTTTAAATAGGGTATTTCAGAACACATTGCCAATATTTGCTACTTGACTGAAAAAAATTCTCCCTTTAATTTTTTAAAAATAAAATAATCATACCTTTCATTTAGATAACAATGAATGTATTTGGACTCTTTCCATAAAAGTAATAAAATTCTTTGCAAAATTGATACTTACCACTACTCTAGGATCATGCCAACCCTGAATAAAGTGTACTATTTCCATAAAAAAAGAGCCGATAGCCATTTTCTAAACTACATTCTTTTTCTTTGTAATAGGATATTTACTGTGTTTTATTCTGAAATTTTGCATCAAATTAATAAAATTTTAAATCCAAAAGCAGAAATTATATACTAAAAATAATAGCAGACAACACATCAACATGTGTATTTCTAAATTAATTATGTTTTTCAAAACAACTGCCCTTTATTGCAAACATTTAAAAAATGCAAGGCAAACTATAAATGATTAGAAATAATATTTATTTGATTTTCAATAATTAATAATTTATTGAAATGAAAGTAATTACTTTTTAAAATCTATTCTTATATCTTATTTCACAATAATGTATCCTCTTGTGAAAGCCTATGAGATGTTTTGAAATTAGTCCATTTTTTTCTAACTATACTAATGTTCTAATAAAATAGACAATATGAACAGAAAGACTGTTAATACTTTCTTGATTGTATATATTTGCAAAAACTAATGTAACATTTTACAAAATACAATAAAGTATCTGAAAACCAATTGACTCTCAACATCAATTCTCATACCTAATTTCACAAGAATAAACTAGTCTTGTGAGATATTTTCAGGTTTGATGTTTTCTGTATTATTAGCTCCTATATGTTCAGCCTTGAATTTAAACACATAGCTGAAGATAATAAAATATTCTGCATTGTAAAAATATAAATACAGTGTTATTACCAGAGTAAATATTTTCAGGCTGAAAAACTAAAAAGAATCCAATGACAAATCACTTGCATTTAATAAAATGCAAGTTAAAACTGCTACACTTTATTTCTCATCTCAGAAAGGTCACAGTGAAAGTAATACTAGTGGAACAATATTCTTAATTTCCTGTTATTTACTACATGAATTTGTTTATCTTCATTACTAGTTCATAGTCTCTCATTAGTTTTAAAATTACAAATAAAATACAAAGTCATCATCAGAGTTTTAATTATAATATGGGGAAACTTTTAGACCTGCACATATACTGCTTGGTGATACTGCTCTGCTATGTTTTTAATATTTTGTTTAATGGTGGGGATAGGTATAAAATAGAGAAAGAAATATAATGGGAGAACCCTCCAGTGTATAGTGCTGTAAAGAACATTGGACTTCAAATGATCCTCCAGAAATCTAGCTTAGGTTCTTCTACTAAGTAGACCCTATAAATTTCATGACTACACTCCACCTTAGTTTCTTCAAGTATAACTGAGAAATTTTTATAAAATGATTTACAAAGAGCCCAGCAAGTCAAAATTCCATGATTTTAATACTTTTGGACCAAAGCAAAAATTCAAACAGTAGGAAGAGTCTGTAGGGCACATTCGTTCCTGATTCAATTTCTTGTCTAATGTGCATTATTAGGTTGATCTAATTTAGAAAAATACAAAAACGCCTCATTTGGTACAATTTTGACATATTCTCATAAGTTTGAATGTGCTATATGAAACAACATGGAGAAGAATTTCATTTTTCCAAAGTGCTCTAAGATGGTATAGGGTTAGGCAGCCTTAATTTCTACAGCATGATGAAAGGAACACCAGCGAAAGGTTGGAGAGAGAGAGAGAGAGAGAGAGAGAGAGAGAGAGAGAGAGAGAGTGTGTGTGTGTGTGTGTGTGTGTGTGTGTGTGTGTGTGTGTGTTGGCTTGCTTCATCAGGAAATAGGCCTCTGGAAAGAACTTAGGGTAAGATGCAGAATTATTTGGAGGGCAAATGTCTTCATAGAAACAGCATGCCAAAGTGAAATGCCACACTAAATTCCTTTAGATTCAAAAACTATTTCACAATTTGTTTATCTGGAAAGCATATACTTTTTTTTTGCATTTTTATGATGTTAATCCAATTTTTGTTTCTTTAAACCTGAGTATTCCCAATTATCCATTCATGGTTATATTTTATTTTTCAGCATGGTGATTCTTATCGAAGCATTGCTTCTGCAAGTTTTCATTATACATCTGCTATAAACATGGTGTCAATTTAATTTGTGTTGAAAAATACATATCCTACGGCAATCTTCACAGATTTTAAGACATGTAAACCATTTTGTCTTTCAAGCTTATAAAACAAATAAAACACCTGGAGAAGATATATATGTACCTACTACAAGTGACACAAAAGGAATGAAAATCCTTTAAATAGAATTCTAAATGTTTTTAATATTCTTGAACACTAATATTAGAATTGACAACTGTAAGTATGTAAATCTATATTCAAAATAAATAATTATCTGTATCAGTTTCCAAATAATTACATATACATTGAGCACCAGCCTTGTCTTTTCAGCTAAAATATGGAATTCAGTTTCATTTGAACTAGTTTTATTTGTATCATCAGTAAGGTGAATATAACAAACTAATAAAGGATGAAAATGTATTTATAGTAAATAAGTTAAATTTAAAGTGACCATTAAAAAGTGTCTTAGATGTTTTAGAGCTTGTCTCTACCATGCTCACAACTCTCCAATGGTTCCCCTTTTCATCTTAGATGAAATCAGAAATCTTTACTGTGGTCTATAATATCCTACATTTTCTAGTCCTAACTACTTTTCAGATTCCATTTGATTCTAAGCCCCTTGACCCCTCTGCTTCTATTACAGGGACATTAGATAGAATTTATGAAACCTCATCATACCTTGACATCTTTGTACTGTTTTTTTCTCTCTTCCTCTAATGCTCTTCATCCAGATAGTCAGAAAATCACTTCATCCCTTCAATCAGCCAATGGCTTAAATGCCACCCCTTTGGAAAAGCCTTGTTTGTCTCCTATGCAAAATAGTAGGCTTGTTATCCAGATTTATTTTGTTCACAGCACTCATCTCTACATAGCATTATATATTTATGTGTTTACTTCTGACTCTTCCACTATTTGGTTCTAAATCGTTCTTAAGGTGAGGAAATTGACCTTTGTGGTTACTACTGTGGTCAATGACAGGTAGCAAGTTAACAATAAAGGTCTGTTACATTGAATTGAACTCTATGAGCTATAGTTTGATTCCCTGAGAGTTTATGTTACTGGTATTACTTTGGGTTTCCAACAGCACTATTACTGGTGTTATTAAAAGTGAAGAAAATGAAGAAGATGGAAGAATTAGGTCCACATAAAAGCAAAAAAAGACAAGACCTTTTACTTTCAGGACAAAATCTTCCCATTCTATTTGACATTATCTCAAGTGTCATCCTACTCTTTCAATGTTATTTTTTCTCATTATTAACCTCTAGTAACTCATTCCCTACTCCCCCTACACTTTTTGTGATTTAGATCATCATTACATAACAGACTTGTCAAAATTCCCAAGGCAAAATGGATGGCATTACGCTAGAATATATACCTACATTTATCTTTATATTTTGTATATCTGCCTTTTAATTCCTTAGAATGTTAACTTTTTCCTGACAGGAATTACATTGAACTTTTCCTGACAGAAATTGCATCTATCTCTTATGTCATTTACAGACAATATTTTTCCTATTTTTCAACAATTCTATTTTATGCATAAATGAGAAAACTTGGATAAAAAAAAGTTCGAGCTTGTGTTACTGAGTAAGAGAGAACACCTTTCTTGTGATGAAGTGTCATCAAAGTATCTTTTGCCCATGGGATTTTTAATTTACTCATATTTAAGTAAGGAACTGAGCTTTCAAGAGAAGGCAGTATATTTCTATATTGATTCACTTATATCATAAAGTATTTCCATATGCCTCCCAGAGACATCTGAAATTTACCTGGCTTTTACCAGAAAGCAAACTGATCCAAAAAATGGCAATTAACAGTCATTAATTCTAACCTTTGAAGAATAATTAGTTACGGATAAAAAAGTTGAGGACTCACAGCCCTTCCCAGTCAAAAAGAGAAAAATTAAAAGGGTAGATTTGGTAAATCAGAGGGCAAAATGTTCAAATAACGAATTTCAATACTTTTAACACTGAACAAAGCAAAATAAATTGGCCTAGAGTAGCAGACTATTGCTAATGTTAAGATGGCACAGCTCCATGTCTAAGGAGCTCTCCATGGTGTACACGTGCCATCTCACACCACGATCAGCAATACGTTAAGAGATATTTTTCTACATTTGAGCACTGAACTAGTAATAATACCCCAGAAGGTATACACTAAAACCTCAAAAGCCTTTCAATTTAGTTAGAAAGTCAAGAGGTAAAACCGTAAATTATATATAAAATGGCACTTACTAATATCAAGCACAATTCCAACTATAGATGATGTAGGCTTGCTTGGGAGGCTGAGAAGCCTTCATGGAGAAGGTCAATGTAAAGGCTGGCTCTCAAAGGAGAAAACTAAAGGGCAAAACATTCAAAGAGCAGTACAAATATGCACAGAAATGGTGTTACACCTCTGGGTTTCTTTTCAGTATCAGACACTATCCTACATTATCAAATCTAACTACAGAAGCTAGTGGGAGAACAATGCTTACACATACATACACACATGTGTGTGTATTCCTGCTCAGAAAACAACATAAGACATATGGAGAGTAGAAGGGAGGAAAGGGAATGAATTCATTATCACAACTCTAGAAGAAAAAAATATACTTCCTTTTCAGTGAATGTTCTTTCCACCATTCATCTTTTTTCACGAAAGAGAAGTTAAATTGCATATTTTTAATGACTTATAGGTCAACTATTTTAGGAAATTAGGACAAAATAACTGAATTCCTTTCTTTTCCATCAGGCCAGGTAAAAGACTCACTTTTGAGCAGTTTGCCCCCCAAATGGCCTGAAAGTTCACTGGATGAGAATATAACATTATATTTTATCAGATGGGCATCATCATGATAAACCTCAGTGCTGTGTGAATAAATGCAGAGCCAGTAGTAATATTGAAGAATGTAGAGAGAGTGATTCACATCAATAGAACTAAGAGAGACATGCACTATATTAATGGAATAAATAGCAAGTGTATTCCTTCTTTTATCCCTGTATAATCAGCAACAGTCCCCAGATAATTAATATAATACATTTCTAGATAATGTTTTAGAGCCTTCAGAAGAAAATGAGTATAAAAGCGAAATTTCAAAAAATACTGCTGCTATTTAATTATGTAGTTATGGACAAACCACACAATTCTTACATGTATAAAATTATGAATTTTAAATATATTACGGGTCACTTTCTTCCACCAGGAATATAGAGATCAGGTAATAAATTTGAACTTCAGTGACTCATTTTCAAAGATGACTATAATTGAGAGGAATATTCAGAAGTAAATGATGTAAATATAAAAATAAGACAGTTTTTCAATAGTCTAAAGGGAAATTAAAAATAAAAAAGAATAGCAGAACAGACCCACCGAAAATTTAAAAATAGCATCTTCTCTAGGGTACTATGTTGAAACAACACATATTATCCCTTTTCTGAAATACCTCTGTCTGGCAACCAAGTAAATGCTGAAGTACTAGAGGATGGATTAACATACATATTTTTAAATTTTACATAAAATATTGTCTCTAATTCAAGTTATGGCTAAAACAGAATGAAGACACATAAGATCTGGTTACTTGTAATTTTAAAAGAGGAATTCAAACCACATTTCTCTACATTTCTTTAAAAGTTCATTTTCAACTCCCATCAACTAACATTTTCTATAAAGAACTTTACACAAATATGTCATAGTATGTCAAAATAAAAATAGATGTTACTCATAATATGGCTCTTTACCAGAAAGATAAATTTTGGTACTTCCCACCTTTTAAAGAGTTTTATATTAATGCATTGGTAAATTTTATGTATAGATCTTGGCATAAGGGAAGATAATTTCACCCATTTCACTAACAGCTGGGCAAACTTTAAGCCTCTACATAAATGATTCTGCAAGATATACTCCTGACATTACCCAAAGCTATATAATCAGAATAGTGACAGGTAGCAGGAGAATGGTATTTAAAAGTTTATCCTTCTCTTTAACAATATATAATTATAACATAATATCATCATGTAGCATAGATATGACCATATATATGCATAAGATACTTTATTTCCAAGTATGCCATTCTAAAAAAAAGGAATATCCCTGATACATTGCTAAGAAAATTTAAGTGAAAACTTTTTTGCTTTTTTATGTTTCTTAAAATTAATAATTCATCAAACACACAAAAATTGAAATGTGATAGACAATTATACTAAGCTTTCTGGCAGCAAAGATGTAATACTACCATAGTTGTTTTAGATAAATATACAATATAAATTAAAATTTTACTTTCAGAAATTTGTCCTGAAATCAGAATATAATTTATATAGTTAAAAGAACAGAATTTATCTCTAAGCATAATCTTTACAGAAATGCCATGTAGTAACTTTCCCATATTAAAAACTTTGATGAAAACAACTTTGTTTTAAAATTAAAGTGATACGGACCATGGAAATGACACTTTTGAAATTCTTAAGTTTTATATTATGAGTAATATGATTGCTTCTTTTAAAAAATTGTCAGAATAATAATAATAATAATAATAATCAAGGTCAAGAATGCAAATATTAATTTAATATAATACTATCCCTTCAAATTATTTAATGTGCCACTTCTAATTTCCAAATCATGTATATGAGGTGCAATGGTAAACTGAAGCTTGAAGCTCTTTAGCACACTTTTACAAAATAGTTTTTGATTATTGGTGAACATTTAGAAATTTCTAAGTTTAGCAAGATTTGAGTACTACCATCTAAATGAAAAATAACAACTGGATGTTATTTTCTGAAGGACTTCAGGACAAAAGAGGAGTTCCAGGTTTTTTTCTATTAAGGCAATTAATGGCAGTAACTAGAGTTTACATTATGGAAAGGGGAGCCAGGTGGTTAAAAGGGTGATTCAGGGACCTGTGAAATATGCTCAGAAAGAAGGGATGAAATGGAGGAACAGATCTACCTGGCTACTCAATCTAAACACCTAAAAAATGCTGACATTATTTTTTCATTAATTTTTTTAAACTGTATTTTCTATGTTTCCTACTTTAGTAGGAAATGAAGTAGCCTGAAAACCATTTTTTAAAGCATTCATTTTTCTGATAGATTAAATGACTTACATAGTAAGCATAGTCAAGTTATGGTCTAATGATATATTTCAAGGAGCAAATAAAATGGTTATTGGTTCTAAGATAGACACACTCAGTTCTTCAGATCAAAAAACCAACTGAATATTGTTTAAAATAATCAAGAAGCCGCAGATGATTCAGCCAGTCCTGAATGGCAAAGCTCTTGGTTATTTATTCTCATGTAGGTAATGTTCATATGAGGTGAAACTTCTGACAACCAGTGTTTATAACCACATTTTCATTTACATTATCATTAATTGATGAACATTTAGCTCCATTAAAATTGATAGCCACATAAAAAGGACTCAGATAATATAATGGAAAAACTCTTGATAATCATTTAGACATAGTTGACTATTAGCTTCAACTATTATTTCCCAGAAAGTTTACACCTTATACTTCATCCGCTAAGCATAGAACTACAGCCTAAACACTAAAGTTTGGAAATGGCTTTTGTTGAATATTTTGTATTATTAAATAACTCTGTTGAGTCACAAAGATGGCACCACAAAGGCAGGACTTATAAGAATCTATTTCTTCAGGGTACAGTACAGAATAAATATATTTTGAGGAGAAATTAAAGACATTTTCCTATGAAATTCTGTTATACTATAAAACATACAATTTGTCAATTGTCCATATATGTTCACACTTTGATTACATCGACATTTCCACATCTTAAAAGTATGACTGCCATATTCCATCAGGATCATTAATTAGCTTAATTTCCTGAAAATTATAATGTTCAACTTCAGTGAAGCTAAGTCTTTAAAGTCACTCCAACTTAGCTTCCCAGTTCTGAGAAAGTGTGTGTATTTAATGTTTCTAATCCACTTACCTATGGAATATGTGAACTAAATCCACTGCATAGATTTTACTCAGACATTATGATCCAATCTCTTAAATTATTTCAAAAAATAAGTGCTTTGAAGTATTTTATTTACATAATAAAAAATTGTCACTAATGTTGAATGTTTCCTCATTATTTTTCCTTGAAAGAAAAATAAGCTTCAAAATAAAATAAAAATCGGAAAGTCATTTCCAGAAACAAGTTTTAAAATAATGCTCACTTCTCAACTCTAGTATAGAAATATCAGCGATATGAAATTAAAATTCTCATCAACATTCATTTCATACCTATAGTCAATCATATAGACACTATATAGCATTACAATGACTCACTGATACCTCATAAAAAACACAGCCATATATACCAAATTTTTGAAGTGTATTTCATTTTAATAGCTCTCTCTTCCTATTAAAACAGAATCCTCTTTTTTATTCAGGTGTGCTTCTGATTTGAAGGCATGATAGTGATTTGTACTACCCATTTGTCCTTAATAAAGATTTCAAGCTACAAAATGACAGACAACAAAAACAAACCTCTTTGATAAAGAGTAAGCACCTACACTTCGAAGGCATTCTGCATCATCCTTATAAACTGCCACAATTTACAAACAAGATAAAAGGGAAATATAAGAATAAGAACATGGATTTTCACTAATTCATTTTCTAAATGTACCAGTAGGTCTTTAAAAATATATGAGACTTAATAAAAATCATTAATCATTGTATTTTTCTTTACCACAATTTCTTGTTTATAAAATGTCTTCATATATAAAATATTCCATTAGTTGGCCATATGACATGATAAATTCTGTATAACACAATATATCTAATAAAATTAAGTCAACTTTAACCACATTGTCATTTAAAGAAGCCAATTAAATTATCCAGAAACACAAAGCTTAAAGAGTAGCCTTGGGAATAACTTTTTTCTTATAGCCATTACCACATCCTCACTGAGCTGATTACCTATGCAAGAATAGTAGCATAAAGCTGAAAAAAAGGCACTAACCTCACTCCCTAGCTTGTCTAAGAACTCATAAAAGTAAAAGGCTCTAACCATTTTATTTTATTAGATTCTCTAATTTGTAAAATGCTGCTACTTGTCTGCAGTTTGATTAACATTATTAATCATTTGACTCCTTTCCTTTTTTCTACTACCTAAAAAATCTTAATTCTAGCCCTAAAAGTCTATGAAAAACAACAACATGGATTCAGAAATTTGTCCCTTTGGTTACAAAATTTCATTATCCTCCCAAAAAAGAATGCACAGAAAAATTTTAAAAGGAAATTAGGACCCCACATTTCATAATACAGCCAGCCCTGGTGACCATCAATCTTACCAGATACTGCTCTATCTTCTATGTGTATTTAATGGGTGTGGGCCCATTGCCTGATGGGATCTTTAGATTCTAAAAAAAAATGTGTGGATGACAGTCTTTTGCTTCTTTTTTTGAAACTATGAACCTAGAGTTTGAAATATGTTTCAAATTTAATTCCACTGAATATTGTAGAGTTGATCAGTTTCAGCCCTGATATTCTAAAACACTGAATAACCTATCAACCTAAAGTGCATACATATGAATATGTGCATACATATTATAAAATACTTTGATAATTACATCTACAATCTGTTTTACAATGTAAAATAAGAATTATGGTTCTTAGAGGAAAAATGCACACCATAAGTATCTATTCATATTAAAATAACAGTCCAAATATATCTGGAAACTTTTCATTTAAATGTATTGAGGCACTTTCTAGACATTTCAATATACATTGTATATATTTGTGTCTTTATTTGGGCATAGATTTTGTTTTTCATTGTCATATTTTTGTATATTAATATAAATATTGCTAATACTTTCATATAACCAGGAATTCTAAAATTTCTTTGTATCTTTATCACTTTCAGGTATCAATGCTCAACATTTGCCAGCAATTCCTTAATACTTCAACCTGTGTTTTATACCCATTTCACAGATCAAAAGTTTTGCCAAACCATTTAGATAATGCTTCTCTAAACTCACTTAGAAAAGAAAAATAAATGATTTCCCCTGAATTATCATGTAACCTTAATAGGTCCACAATCACCCCACCCACACCCAACCTCCATCCCATTTTCCACGATGGCACCTACCCTAGTGTTGTCATAGTGACGATGGTATACCAGAAGGCTGCAGGGATGCTGGTGAACTTGCTAGCCGAAGACCCCTTCTCTGCGTAGAACATAACTGTAGCGAAGATGATGATAGCCATAGTGAGCGAGAAAAGCAAGAAGCCCAATTCTGAGGCACAGCTCTTCAGGGTGTACCCCAGGATGCGCAGGCCTTGAGAGTGGCGGGAAAACTTAAAGATCCTGAAGACCCGGAAGACACGGAGTGTGACAAAGGCTCCGCTCACGTCTTCATTGTCTGTCATCACCAGCCCAATGTAGTAAGGCAGGATGGCCACCACGTCGATGATACTCATGACACTACGCACAAAACGGTAACGACTCGGCGCTGCAGCCAGGCGAAGTAAGTACTCAACGGTGAAGATCATGACGCAGGCCGTGTCCAAGCAGAAGAAGGCCACGGCATACCGCTCCCCACAGGGCAGTTCTTTAATGTGACCTGGGCTTGACCCGCATGGCACTGTTTCCACCACATTCGCGATGACAGATACGGCAATGAAAAACCCCGTGACATAGTAGAACACCAGGGCCATCGTGCTGGTGTGAGGGTTCTCGAAGGCCCGCCAGACCCTCTGCCTTGCAGTCATGGTGGGCAACGCGCTCTCTCCTGTGGTGTCGGTATCCGCGTCATCCTGCAGGCGCTCGGCGTTCTCTCGCCTGCGATCCTTGTACTCCTCATAACAGCAGTCGCCGATGATTTCTGGGATGAGGCCAAAGAAGGCCAATTCTTCATCGTAAGCAGAGATGCACTCGTGGCGAGGATAGTGGAGCTTCCCAGTGCGGTAGAAATTCAGGATGTGGCGGAAGATGTCTGGGTCACGGTCAAAGAAATACTGCTGAGTCTCTGGGTGGTAGAAAAAGTCCCTCTCAGAACTGCCCAGTAGAGTGTCTGGGTAACGTTCCAGGGTGTCCTGCCACGTCTGGAAGCGGGTGCCACTCACATTCAGCACAATGAGAGCATCTTGGGTCCTTTTCCTCTCCTGCCTCGGAGGAGCCGGCATGGGTCCCGAGGCCACAGGCATCCACCCGATGGCCGCTGCCCTTGCAAAAGGCAACCATGCTGCCACCCCCGCTGCCATGGTTCCTTGAAGTGGAGGCACGAAGGATACCAAGGCGTCTACAATGGGTCAATAGAGGCAGCCACAGTCACCCACTTCCTCCAGTCAAGCAAAGTACTAGTGAGAAACGTGGTCCAGAGGGGTCACTCTTATTCCAAGGTAGGGCTCCTGGTGAAGTCCCAGTTCTCAGAAGGGCAAGTTTCCCTCCAAGACAGGTATTTGGAATAATGACAACAACAAAATACAACGTCCTAACAATCACCCCCAACAAAACCTAAGCAAACCTCTTCCAGCAGGTGGGCCAGATCACCCTCTGGCACAAATAAGCACCCAGGTGCAGCCGTTTCTGCAAACAGGTGTCTTCGGTTTCTCCCCTCGCACAGTCTGGATAGTATGGGGTCAGTATGTGGAGTGTAGGATAAAGGAGACGAACGAGAGTCACCCAATACAATTCTTTCCACGAATTAGGGAACCCTTCCACCTACCCTTCTCACTCTTTCAAACCTTCCTTTCCAAGTAGCCCTTCCCGCCAAAGGAGTCTCAAAAAGGCGACCTGTTGTTGTAGCTCAGGGGATGCGGTCACAGCCGCTGCCCCACGTCTCTCTTTGGGGGTCCAGCTGCCGCCTCTACTCCTCGGGCTGTATTTGCAGAGATTGAGGTGATGTGCCAGTGGGCACGGTGGGGGGCGTTAATACGGATCCTCCTCCCCCACGACTACAAACACCCTCTGTGTCTGCCAAAAGCGTTCGCCCAATCGCCCCTTCACTCTCTTTTCAAGTTCAGCTCAGGTGCAGTGTGACAGTTACAGAGCCCAGGAGCTGGCAGCCGCCGCCGCCGTGGCGGCAGCAGCATCTGCCTCCGCGCAGAACGCGCCGCGCCCGCGGTACATACCTGGCCAAGTGCGCGCCGGGGCTGAGTTGCAAAGAGACTTTCTCCTCACCGTGCACCCGGAAAGGGAAGAGGAGAGAAAGCAGCTCGCGAGCAGCTGAATCCGATGCGCCGAGGGAGCATAAATAAAGCTCAAGCGAGCTCTTCTCCCCCTTCCCCCATCCCTCCGTGCTTCCCTCCTCCTTTTCACCTTCCAAAAGCCAGGCGCAGGCGAGCAGAGCAGCAGCAACAAGTTCAAAAGGTGCGGGGGAGGCGAGAACGAAGGGGACCCGCTCCTGCCAACTTACTGCGGGGCCACTGTCGCGGGGGCCTGGCCGGCGCGGTGCGGGGCTGCGGGGCGGCGGGGCTGCGGGGCTGCCGGGCGGGCGGCGGCGCGGCGGGGCTGGGGCCGGGGCCGGGGCCGGGGCCGGGGCCGGCACGGGCTCTCGTCCGAGCGCGGAGGCAGTAGGCGCTCGGCAGCGCGGGGGCGCGGGAGGGCTGCTCGCTGCTTCCCCGCCAGTGGGTGGTCCCGCATCTCCCCGGACTCCCCGCGCTGCTCTGCTAGTGCGATCAATAAATAAGGAGAAAATAAATAAATAACCGCGCGCACGCCCCGCCACGCAGGTTAGGAAAGGCGTCTCCTGCCTTTCCCTCGGCTTGACCTTTCTCCGCCCCCGCCCCCTCGGGCTCCTCTCGCTCCACCCCAGCCACCCACCAGCCCAGGCGCAAAATGTCACCGAGGGAGAGCATCCAGGTGGATCTGCCGGGGAGGAGAGCGAGCCTCGGATGAACAAAGGGAAGCTTCACGCGCTAGGCTGCGGTGGTTTGGTGGAGGAGAGGAGGAAGGGGACCTGTGCCTTGCTTCTGCCTCCCGAGTCCCGGTTCAAGGCGAGCGTGGGAAAATGGGGGGAAAGCGATCGAGAGAAGCTGGGAAGGAGGGTGAGCAGAGCGGAATGCGCAGGAATTGGTTGTCTTCTGGGGGCGACTGGAAGGCAAGACCTGCAAAGCCCCGAGGCAGAATTTTTAAGTGCATTTCCTCTTTCTCTTTTTTATTTATTTTCCATACCAGTTTGTTAACGTTGCAGGGATTAATATGTTATCTATCCAACTTGCCAAAAAGTCAGAGTCTCCTCGGTCGAGATCTTGCCACAACTCCTTTTCCCGTCCTTTATGAATGACAGAGGGATGTGGAGCCCTTTTCTAAATGTCATCGTCAAGGGGCTTGCGTCTCTGAGAGTGTGCGTCCCCTTCAGTCTCCCTGCGCGTCACTGCGCATATTTAAAATGGTTAAAGTAGTTAAAGGTGTTCTTATGAGGGGTTACTGATGTGGAAAGACACAGGAAAATTGTCGCGACCAACCGTTTTGTTTTTCGTGTACCCCGCCCCCGAGTCATTAGGAATCATCCTTAAAACCAAACATAACGCATACAGCCACTAGATGGCGCGGATGGCGAGAAGTTAAATCTGCACCTAAGGTTTGGATGCTTTAAGAAGCTGAAGGATCAAAACTAACTGGTCCAACAGAGAATCAGATCATATAGACATTCCCAAACCCCTTCGCTCCCACCCACCTTTTTAGTGTTTATATGAGAAATACTTCTTAGGCTTGAGTCTGCATTTGGATAGTTGTAGGGTGAGATGTGTAGTTTCCTTTT
The DNA here is from genome assembly GCA_963573385.1 of Cacajao melanocephalus. Classification (NCBI taxonomy): domain Eukaryota; kingdom Metazoa; phylum Chordata; class Mammalia; order Primates; family Pitheciidae; genus Cacajao; species Cacajao melanocephalus. Next base: position 27,577 of record CAUYLG010035012.1, read on the forward strand.
GAAATTCGTTTGAAAATTAAATCTAGATTACTGAATCATCATCATCATCATAGTAATTAAGATCTTTGGCAATACTGAGGCTTCATCTATATTGATTAAGAAAAGAAGCCTGATTTCTATCTAAAAATTGCTTTTCATGGCTTGGTTTGACTGCCCTTGGTTTGTAAAATAAGTGGACTGTGTTGTACTGTACAGAAATTGACTTTTAAGCCCTAGAGATCATAGGCATCATGTGTCAACCTTAAAAACTTGAAATGGGACACATCAAAGAAAATATATAAACTAGAAAGTGAGGATAGAAAATAACCAGAGAATAAAGAATATCTTTATCATGTACAGGATTTTCTGTAGAGATAAAAAGGTATTTTTTTGTTTATTTGTTTATAGAATAGAGATTTAAGGAATTCTGTGTTGGTAGTAATTAAGTCAGAGCTAAAGCACCATGTAAGTTTGAGAACATGGAACTGAAGACACCTGCTGTTTATCTATTTGTATTTGTTTACGAGAAAGATGCTTGTTAACCAATCTATATAGCCTGCATATATGAAAACAAACACACAAACATGTTACCTGGAAAATGGAAGTGAGGGGCTTACCTACCAGTTAATATAAGAAAATCAACCCCTTCTTAGTCCAGACAGTAAGGTGGCACTATGACAGGTGCTGGGCATGGAATCCAGAGGGTGGAGAGCCATGAATATTTAATTAGTGCCAATAATGTCATGCCTTCCTGTAAAGATGGGGCGAGAAACCTAAATAGAGCCTTTAAAACTGTGTAGGAAACTGAATACTTACAAATGTAAAAGTAGGAGTTTAACTTTACAAAAGCCCCAAAGAAGCAAGAACATAATATGTGCAGTTTTTAAGAAGGTATTGGGATCTGCCCTCCCCCATTTTCAACAAGCTTCTTGATATAGTGGAAAGAATGTGGGCTGAGAACTTAAACACATCTAAATTCAAATTCTTGCTTAAGAAATTACTTACTGGCTTTGTTTCATTTGGCAAATTAGTTAACTTCTATGATTAGAAATTGTAGATAATGAAATTTAACTTTTAGGCCTGTTGTCAGGATTAAACAGGATCGTACTTCTGAACACCAATGAAATACTTAGCACATGGAGTGTACTCAATATTGGTTCTTTTTATTGTAATGCATCATGCTATGCAATTCATTTTATCCAGCCCATACTTGGAATTCCATAGATACTTTTGCATAGTTATGTGTTGCTTAATGACAGAGATACATTCTGAGAAATGTATCTTGAGATTTCATCACTGTGTGAATATTATAGAGTGTACTTACCCAAACGTAGGTGGCATAGCCTACTACACACTTATGCTATATGGATGGCTTATTGCTCCTAGACTATGAACCTGTACATCATGTTACTGTACTGAATACTGTAAGCAATTTGTAACACAATGGCAAGTATTTGAATCTCTAAACATATCTATACATAGAAAAGGTGCAGTAAAAATATGGTATAAAAGATTTTTAAGTATGATACACCTTTATATGGCACTTACTATGAATGGAGGTTACAGAACTCGAAGTTTGTCTGGGTAAGTCAGTGACTAAGTAGTGAATGAAAGTGCAGGCATAGGACTTTACACTTCTGTCGCCTTTGAAACACTGTATACTTAGGTTATGTTAAATTTATTTTTTAAATTGTATTATTTCATCAATAATAAATTAACTTTATCTTTCTTTAACTTTTTTACTTTAAAAACTTCAATTTTTAACTTGTTGACTCTTTTGTAATAACACCTTAAAACACAACACACTGTACAGCTGTACAAAAATATTTTATTTATGTCCTTATTTGTAAGTTTTTGTCTATTTTTGCACTTTTTTTTTTTACTTTTTAAATGGTTTGTTAAAAACTAGGACACAATTACATTAGCACAGACCTACACATGGAGCAGGATCATCAGTATGAATGTTTTCCATATCCACATCTTTTCCTACTGGATATTCTTCATCCTGTTTCAGGGACCGTCACATGTATGGAGCTGTCATTTCCTATCATACCGATGACTTCTGGAATACCTCTTGAAAGACCCTGCTTCAGGCTGTTTTACAGTTAACTTTCTTTTGTAAGTAGAAGGAGTACACTCAAAAATAATGATTAAAAGTATAGTATAGTAAATATATAAACCAGTAACATAGTTGTTTATTATCTTGATAAAGTATTACGTACTGTACATAACTGTATGTGCTATACTTTTGCAGGACTGGCAGCACACCAGCATCCTCACAAACGCCTGAGTAATGCATTAGACAAGGACATTACAATGGCTATGAGTCACTAGACAGTAGGAATTTTTCAACTGCCTTATAATCTTTTTGTTTCTTTCCAACTTTTAGGCTAAAGGGGTACATGTGCAGATTTGCTACATGGATAAATTGTGTTTTTTAGGGATTTGGTTTACAGATAATTTTGTCATGCAGGTAATCAGCATAATACTCGATAGGTAGTTTTCCAATCCTCCCCTCCTCTTACCCTCCACCCTCAAGTAAGCCCCGGTGTTCACTGTTTGCTTCTTCGTGTTCATGTATGCTCAGTGTTTAGCTCCCACTTATCAGAGAGAGAATATATAATATTTGTTTTTCTGTTTCTATGTTAATTCACTTAGGATAATAGTCTCCAGCTCCATCCATGTGGCTGCAAAGGAAGTAATTTGTTTTTTAATGGCTAAACAATATTCCATCGTGCATATGTGCTACATTTTCTTTTTCCTGTCCTCTGTTGATGGGTATCTAGGTTGATTTCATGTCTTTGATATTATGAATAGTGCTGTGATGAACATACATGTGCATGTGTCTTTACAGTAGAACAATTTCTATTCCTTTGTGTATGTATCCAGTAATGAGATTGCAGGGTTGACTGGTAGGTCTATTTCAAGTTCTTTGAGAACTCTCCAGACTCTTTTCCACAGTGACCAGATCAATCAGGCTAGGGAAAGAAATAAAAGGGATCTAAATAGGAAGAGAGGAAATTAAACTACCTCTCTTTGAAGACTATATGATTCTATACCTAGAAGACCCCATAGTCTCTGCCCAAATATTTCTGTCTCCGATGAACAACTTCAGCAAAGTTTCAGGATACAAAATCAATGTACAAAAGTTAGTAGCATTTCTACACATCAGTAACATCTAACCTGAGAGCCAAATCAAGAACGCAATTCCATTCACAATAGTCAATTATAATCTTATGGAACCACTGTCCTATATGGGATCTGTCATTGACTAAAATGTTATTTGTTGTATCTCTGTATTTTCTCTTTTCTCTGAATTCAAAAATCCCCTTGTTCTGATATTCAGGTGATACTGGTATTTTAATATTTATTAATGTTTTGAAATGCTATATGAAAAGTAGGCATACAAACTCTAGAAGAGCACTGTATGTGTCTCCCTTGCTTACAGATTCTAATTCTTTACTCTTCTCATTTTATATACTCTGGTTGATTACAAGGAAAACACACTCAGCAAGATCAAAATTAAATGCTTCATCCCTCTCTTCCAATCATCTACTCCCATTGTTTTCTCTGTTGATCAATGAAGTCCCAGAAAGAAACCTGTTGGTCATCCTGTTCTTTACTACTTCCCCCCAGCAAACACACAGATTAATCCAATGACCCAGCAGATCTTATATATTCCACTCTCATTACCATCTGTCCTTACACTGCACCTAGAGTGAATTAAAACAAACAAATGAAAAAAACTATTTTGAGATAATTATAAATTCATATGCAGTGTTTAGAAATAATAGAGATTCCTTATGTATATCACCTAGTTTTCCCCAAAGGTAACATCTTGCATATTAAAGTATAGAATCACATAAAGGAAATTGACATTGATGCTCTCTTAGTCCATTCAAACTACAATAAAAAATACCATAAACTCGGTGGCTTATAAACAACAGAAATTTATTTTTGACAGTTCTGAAGGGTAGAGATTCCAAGATAAAGGAGCCAGTAAATTCAGTGTTTGCTGAGTGCCTGCTTTCTGGTTCAGCCTCTGTGGGAGGGTAGGAGCCTGCTTTCTATAAACACCAGTAACAAATTCAAATGGGTTTAACATGGAGCAACCCCCCTTTCCAATTTTTGTAATTTTTCTACTTCCCTGACTTTACTGAGTCCTTGCTCACCAGCTGTACATTCCTTCATTCTTCCTTTAAAATGCCTGGCGACCTCTGTACAAATTGATCTCCACTTTAACTAGTGTCCTTCCAGCTTTGACAGGTTTTTCTTTGACAATAGTGATATTTCATTGTGGTTTTAATTTGCATTTCTCTAATGGCTAATTTTGTTGAACATATTTTTATGTTTGTATTTGCCATATGCATGTAGTCTTCAGTAAAATGTGTTACTCTTTTGCCCATTTTATTTTGATTGTTTTATGTGATACTGTCGACTTTTGAGAGCTCTTTATATATTCTAAATAATTATCTTGTTTCAGGTATGTTGTTTGCAAATATTTCTCCTAGTATCTAACATTTTTATTCTTTTTACAGGGACTTTTGCAAAACAACATTTTTTTTTATCCTGATAGGCTTCAATTTAGAAATTTTTCCTCTTATGAATCATGTTATTGGTTTGAAGTCTGAGAACTCTTCTTAGTCTCAAGACTCAAATATTTTCCCTGCTTTTTTTCTAAATATTTTATAGTTTTACATTTTAAAATTAAGTTTATGATCTATTTTGAGTTAGTTTTTTTAATAAACAAAAAACTTTACTTCAGTTTTAGTAGATATTATACCTATAAATCAATTTAGAAATTGACCTTGATAATCTTTCTGTTGAGTCTTTCAATCTGTGAACATAGTATGTTTCTTTATTTTTTTTTAAATTTACTTTATCAGCATTTTGTAACTTTCAGGATGCTGTATATGATATTGGACTTATGCCTAAACATTTTATTACCTTTGGAGCAATTACAAATAGTATTGTGGTTTTAAATTTTCAATTTCCACATGTTCATTGTTAGCATATAGAAATGCAATTTCTTTTTGTGTATTGATCTTGTATCCTGCAATTTTGTTGTACTTCCTTATTAGTTAATGGGTTTTCTATGTACACAATCATGTCACCTGTAAATAGGGTCAGTTTTCTTTCTTTCTTTGCAATGGATATACCATTTATTTAGAACGTTATGTTTTAATGAATTTATAATCATATTGTAACTCCTTTCAATAGCCTTCCTTTTTTTTCTTAAATTAATCCTTAAAAGAGAATATAGACTGTTCAGGATCTCTACTTCCTCTACTCTATAAACCTCATCTTATGATATTTTAACAGTATCGTGCTTCACAGTCTGACTCAGCTGTTTTAAGTTTGCAGAATTTAATGTGTTTTGCCTTGATCCTGGGTCTTGGTACATGCATCCTTTCCCCCACAGTTATCAGGTACTCAGATCAAGATTCACATCCTCCAAGAACCATTGCCTAACCTCTTCAAAATGATGTCCAACTAATCTGCATCACCAGAGTCTGTAACAGCTCAAATGAGATCTGTTTCTGTTATTCTGTTTCTTAGCCACTACACTTTAACTTCCTTGAGAGAAGGCATTGATCTTTTATCTCTAGATCCAAAGTATCTGTTATCATGCTTGGCTCATAGTAGAAATATAGTGAAAGTTTGTTGAATGAGTCAATAAACGCTCTAATTAGATAGCTAATATATACCTTTTTTCCATTAGAGATTATTAATTTAACTCTCTAAAATGTTCATAAAGAATCAACCTGATTTACTACCAAGATGCTCAATGGATAAAAAAATTTACCTTAACAAATTAGCCACATTAGTATGGCTCTGTAAAAAGTACTTTCTCAATGTATTTACTATAGTTAGTTCTTAAAAATGCTTTTTGAGATGTGCGTTATTCCAATGTTTATTTTTCCCAAAGGGAAACAAAGCTCAAGGAGGTTAAATGATTTTCCACAACTAGTGGCTGAAACTGACTCATTGCCAGGACTTCCAACCCCAAAGTATATATTATTTTAGATCCATAAATGCACCAAAACTGTGCTTGTCAATTTGTTTTTCTCAATACTGGTGATAAATTTGCACAGGTAGGTGCATACTCTCTTTCTTGTCTCCCTGGTATCTCTCTAAGGTCTTTGACAGGGCAGGAAATAAGTCTTTGGTCATAGGGAAGGGGAGCACTACATCTGTTCATCCCATATTTTAACCAGTTGTACTAACTTCCCAGAAGGATGGATTTAAATATCTAGATTATCTATTTTAAATAAGATAAATTTAGTATATCTGACTACATCCTTAGAATCTCTTTCCAGGTAAGTCTTTTTTTGAGTCTCTATTAGATTATTTTAACATAGTATCATCTTAATTTTAAAAAATAATAGCTCTGAATTAAGAAAGAAACTTAATACACATGTAAAATGAGCAAAACTTTTAGCCAGTAATTGAGTTATGTGCATTAAATTTTGACAAGTCTAGCACCTTCAAATTTTTATATATTAATATTTTCATAAAACACTATATTTGTTTATATTGTCAACTACCAAGCAAAAAATTAACATTCTACCACAAAATATTTGATCATGAATTGTAAACATTTCATAAAAACTATGACTCTGTGTAGAAAAAATATATAGTATATTTTTAATTTACTTTCTGGGCTCCATATTGAGTTTGGCAGAAGGGCTTTATCCTATGGTAAATTTTTTGTACTCTTTATTCATTGGAAAATATACACAACTATCTTTTTTCTTTTAACCATTGTTCCCTAGAGAAACAATATCTGATATACTAGCAAGTTAAGGGGTATATGTGAAAGTCACAGCATAGCTAAGGCTAGTTAAATGCTTAAAACATATCTGAGTTTTCAAAAACTTCACAGTATCCCTAGGATATAGTCTTCAAGGAAAGGGTAGTGACCCTGTGTCTTTCTTTAGACTATTATTAAAAAGACAAGTTGGCAACCTGAGCTCAACTTCTTTTTTCCCATTTATTAATACCGTCAAAATCTTTTGCAAAGTCCTCTTCAAAAGATCTTCCCTTTTTCAAGTTTTAGACCTTGAACAGTTCCTATTAATAATAACCCATTTACAGGGACTTTATTCCTCATATACAGAAAGTCTTTAATATATTTTATATAATGAAATGGACTAAATTCTCAAAGTTCTCAAAATGCTATTCTGAGAATCTGTCACAATCTATGTGATTGGAACTCTGTTAAAACTAGCAGATTTTGTAGATAGATATACAAAATCTAACCATCATGTTACAGTCTCAATTCTGCCTTATGAGATGCCTGTTGTTATGAAAGAACTTAGTGATTCTTTCAGTATAAAGAATATTTGTGTTGAGAAGGTGAAGCTCATGTTAAGTGTTCTTACCACCCAAAACAGAGGGCACAATGAAACTTTGGAAGGCGTTGGATATGTCTATTACCTTGATTGTGGTAATGGGTCAAACTCATCAAGTTGTACACATTACATATATGTGGGTTTTGTACATCAACTATACCTTAATAACTCTGGTAAAAAGAATAATTTTGTTATTAAAGTATTCTTGGTCTCATGAATGTTGATGCATTTGTTGTGCCTATGACCTAGGAATGCAGGCGGCAAATTAGAAGGAAAAAATCATTTTCTAGCTGATTATTATTGATCACTCACAGTGTTCAAGGCAACATATTGAATATTGGAATGACCCAAGTTTTCAAGATCAGCCTGCCCTGATGGAGCTTGACATCTGGGGGAAAAGAAATGAGAGAGAGAGAGAGAGAGAGAGATAGAGAGAGAGAGAGAGAGACAGAGGCAGAGAGAGAAAGAGAAAGAGCATGGAAGTCTCTTTTAATCCAAAAGTAATCTTCCTTATGAGCTTCATTTCAGAATCTGTTTCCTAAATGTTTCATTCTCTAAGAAACTGTTTATTTGTCAGAAATGGGAAAAGAGGAAAGATAAGTAGGAACATATAAATTTGCTTCTTGGACTCATTATCATATTTATAACTTTGGGATTAATTGCTATGGGAAAATTCCAGTGCCATAAACTGAGAACTGCGACTACAAATGAGAAAGAAGCAGCAAGGGTTCTGAAGAAACAAAAGTCCTGTTTTTCTAAAACTGGAGAAGAGCAAATTCTTGCATATTGTACTGACAATGGCAAAGGAGATAAATTACGTCCAAATAATTTATGGTCATTGAAAACATGAAAGAAGTCTTACAAGGTTTTCATCATTTAAGAAGCCACATTCTGTTAGAAAACTAACGATTAATTTGCCTATTACTTTCTTTAAAATCACTTGAAATGCTGTAGCAAGTCACTTTGATACACAAAGCATATTTACTTCATTATTTTTATACACAATTATGTGGTTGACTTTAATAAATCACTCAAAGTAGTAGAGTTTGAAGAAAAGCAAAACAATATAATACTTAAAATCATTTAGTTAAAAGAAGATCCCTTAATTACCCCACTTTTAGAAAGTGATAATATGTAATTTTTTGTTTATGACTTAGCCTGCATTTGGATTTTAATTTAAACAAAGAAAATTATTTAATAGAGGGTTATTAAACAGGTTTTACATTGCAACTGTTCCAGTCCCTCAGGTAAATATTCATTGAGAGAGCTTATTAAAGTTTGTTCTACTCATTTATGTTTAAATTCTTATTCTTTTTCCCTTATGTGAAATCTTTGTGGGTGCAGAACTCCCATTGACTTTAAACAGAATTCCTTGCACAAGGATCTGGGGAGAGCAACAAACCTGAAATGCTTATTAAGTAATCACCTTTGATGTTCTTGGTTTATATGTGTCTCGTTTTCAATAGCATTTTTTTTTTGAAATGTAAGTTTTTCTCTGAATAATGACATTTGGAAAATGTACCTTTTTTATCCTAGCAAAGAATTGCATAATCAAAAGGTGATAGAAAACATGACAAATATTTTAAACATATTTTAAAAATATTTTACAGTAAACATTTAAAACGTAAAATATGAAAGAAGACATTTGGACACTGTATGATGTGAGGTAAAAATACTGTATAAAAAGCAAGTATTGCTTGCATGGTAAAAGGAATTGCAAAGTTAGAGGTAAAATAGTTAAAAGATATATTCTAATACTGATCCTACTTCCTTTTTGACTTTATTTCTCTAAACAATTTAACAAGAAAATTAAAAAAAATTCTTCATTTTATTACACTTCTGTCCAGGAAAAATGTAAATGAGAAGAAACTGAGAGGAAAAAAACAGACTTTTCCAACTGAAGGATGCAATAAAAAAGTAAATGAAATGTGCATAAGATGAATTGTGAAAAAAAAATTTTGATATGCATGATGATCTGAATGTTGGGTATGGAACTAAGGTAAAAAAGATAGGTGACAGACGTTGAGCCCAGTTACTGGAGAATAATTATAAGAAACAGGAAAAGTAGCAGGAAAATGTATGTAAGGAAAAAGATGGCTATCTTCCATACTGGTGTGTTAAGATAGCTGTTGTAGTAGGCTCTAAATGCAGGAGGTAGAAAGGTTTAATTAAAGACTTGAGCCTACAGTCCTAGATCTTCTAGAAATTGCTTTTTGATATTAAACCTTTGGAAATTAGTGTCTTGTTCTACATCCTCAGCTTCACTTTCAGTTCTCTTAGATGCAGTTAAGTTTATCTTGGCAGGGTAGGGGTGAGGGAGTGCTTTAAACTTATGTTTAATATCAACAGCAGTAATACATTTATAAGTGCTCTCTCCCTAACTGAGAAATACATTCTCATCAAAATAACCAGTGGAATATTTCATTAAAGACTGTAACAATATTTTTAAAATTTTGTAGTTATATATTATCGGTTATATTAGGATGACAGAGAATAGAAACAAATATGCTATATATATAGGCTTTTAAATTATATAAGTTAAATATATACATGTAAATATATATCTACATCTATATATAAATTATCTCTCTAAATATACACCCACTACTTTGACTCTTCATTTAGCCTCCAATACTCTGCCTGCCACCACTACCACTGTTTCATCCCTGTGTAGACACCCTCCTCTCCCTTCCCCAAGATGCACAATTCTGGCTTGGTTCTTCCTGTTTTGATGCCCTCCCACCCTACTAGACTCTGACACAGCATGCTGGGGTACTTCCCAATAGGGATGCCTTCTTCATCCTCATTCTACTTGAATTCCAGGGTCCTGTGCTGGTCTGCTCCTACTTTGAAATTTCTCCTTACCAGACTCAGCTCTAACACCCTGATTGTGGACACTACAACTCAACATACCTCTTTTCTACTTGACACCTTGACACATACTTGCATATGGTACTAACCATGGCAAAGAAGATAAATTACTTACTTAATAATATTCAGAGTGAATTATTCAGGAAGAGAATAGGATGGAAAAGGGGATAAGATATAAAGACTAAATTCAGCAGAAATAGGACTTTATGATCCTTTCAAAAGCCTTTTCTCAAGTGATTTCTATTTTCCAAGTTCTATGTAAAAGATATTCAGAAGTTATATTGGAGAGAAGGCTAAATATATTGGCAAATTTTTGTACTCCAAAGCAGAAAATACTATGAAGTATTTAAGTTTGGGTGCACTGAACACCAGCAGCTAACTTTCCAGGAATCAGAAACACATTCTTTAGAGGATTACTTGCTGTGCAAAAACAACAAAAACAAAGACTAATATAGCAGGCTGAGCTTTTTATCTTTAGGAAGGTGACTTCAGGCTGGGCTTGGTGGCTCACAATTGTAATTTCAACACTTTGAGAGGCCAAGGTGGGCAGATCACTTGAGGCCAGGAGTTTGAGACCAGAATGGGCAACATGGCAAAACCCGTCTCTAATAACAATACAAAAATTAGCTGGGTGTGGTGGCGCATGCCTATAATCCCACCTACTTGGGAGGCTGAGGTATGAGAATCCCTTGAACCTGAAGGCAGAGATTGCAGTGAGCTGAGATCATGCCACTGCATTCCAGCCAGGGCAACAAAGAGAGACTCTGTACACCCCCACAATAAAATAAAATAAAAAGTAAATAAAAGAAAAGAAAAGAAATTAGACTGTTTAAAAGGTTGGCCTTTGGTTGACATCGAGAAGCTTGGTTCACAGTCAATATTTAACTGTGTTTCATCTGTGCAAACAATATGGTTTATACTGAACATCTATTTTTCTTCTGGGAGTCAGGAATGTTAGTACATTCTAGGCAGAGGTTACCTGCATGACCAGCCCCCAGCTAGGTCTAATAGACTTCCCTGGGAAGAAACATAGCACAGATGTTGTTGCATTTTGTTGCTGGAAGACGATACTGTGTGTGACACCTCATGGGAAGAAGAAAGCATAAAATCACATGGATTCCTCCCAACACTGCACCTTTTCCCAGTATGATCCAGCTATGTATCTTTACTACGTTGCTGTAATAAATCTTTACGGCAAATACACCCAAATGCTGAATGCTGCAAGTCTTTCTGGGGAATCTATGAATGTGGGGGTGGTCTTGGGGACATCCAACACACTTCTCAACTGAGTTTTTAAAACTAAGTCCAGTTTTATCAAGTGAAGATGAAATTCAGGACAGAAAGCTGCCCAGAAATGAAGAAAGATAGTATAGGCCAAAGCATGGAAGTAAGAATAAACTCAATGTTGCGGAGCATGGTGGGATCCACACATCATTTGTTATTTCTGAAGCAACAACAAATTAAAGGAAGGCAGTGTCATAAAATATAAGCAGAAGGCAATGTTTGTTATCAGTAGTCATACATTTGAGCAAAATTATTGGTGCAGTTATTATAAGTAATTCACACACTGGAAATTCATTAACCATGGAGTTATGTGGTATTTTACATTTTTAGATGCTGAATCATATCAAAGTTCTTTCCAACTTAATAGTTGCAATAGACTATGGCACCTTTTTATCCTATTTATAAATTTTGATAATATTAGAAGAGGTATATTCATATGTGGTGGTATTTTTTTTAATGTCAAGAGTTTTCAATAGGAGATAATTTCAAAGTGGTATATGACTAACCACAATTTAACATCAACCATAGAGTGTTTCTAATAGTTAAACCATAAATGTTATCATTTGACAAATTTTAAGGCATTTATATCTAATTATTTGAATAAAACAGAAAATAACTTTCATAAACATTTCTTTTTGTCTAAGATATCATTTCCCTAAATGGGATGATGTTTTATATGTTTCAATAATTTAAAAAAAATATTTAATCCACATCATTTTATTTTTTCATTATACTTTAAGTTCTAGGGTACATGTGCAGATTGTGCAGGATTGTTACATAGATATACACATGCCATGGTGGTTTGCTGCATCCATACCCCCGTCATCTACATTAGGTATTTCTCCTAATGTTATCCCTTCCCCATACCCCCACCCCCTGTTATCCCTATCATAGCCCCTTCACCCCCTAACAGGCCCCAGTGTGTGATATTCCCCTCCTTGTGTCCATAAACCACATTATTTTATAAGAATTTATTGAGCTCAGTGATTATAAATGACACTAATAGTTTTGTTAATTTTTAAGACATATGAACTTATTTGTGGGAAGTTTTCAAGATATTTCACAGATAAATTTATAATATAGAAATATAAGATGGCTAATAATATTGTATTCAGTGACTTTTCACTCAATAATTTTTCTCATGCTGATTTTTATTTTCTCTTACTATTGAGTTAATGTGTCTTCTTGTCACTCATACTTTGAATGAGCTCTGCATCACAATGCAGAGTAAATAATAAACATTTTTTAAAGTGATGGAATTTTCCCCAAATGCCTTATGTATTACTTGGAAAAGATGTGCTTCACTGCAAGTCAGGAAAATGGAAAAATACGTGACTGAACCTGAATCTTTAGATTGATAGTGTCTGCAGGGACCTTTTCATTTAGGAGAAAGCATTAAGAAAGACAGAACCTGCCTTGCAACCAATATTATGACTTAAGAAATCACAAGAGTAGTTGCTTTAGGGAAAGTAACATAGCACTTTTTGAATGAAAATTACTAATGTTATATCATATTTAAGAAACATCCCCATATTTTGGGGATGTTAAATCAATTCCTCTATTTCAAGTACCAGTAAAATATTAAGTAAGCAAATACAGACAAACTGTTATGCACACTAACAAGGATGTTGAAGGTTAACATAAGTTAATATATATTTGAAATTAAACATAAACTGGATGTGAAAGTAATGTATGTTGATTTTGAGATTCTTACAGTTTAAAATACACATTTTTTCTAATTTTATGTATATTAACATTTTCATAAATTTAGGTAACTCTGACAAATTTACTTTGCAAAAATTTTGTGTATATTTTCAAAAGCCTTATTTATCCTTTATTAGCATTGATTTCTTTATCTTTGTATTAGTCTGTTCTGATATTGCTACAAAAACTACCTGACACTGAATAATTTATTAAGAAAAGAGGTTTAATTGCCTCACTGTTCTGCAGGCTTAACAGGAAGTCTGACAGGGCAGGTGGGGGCATGTCTCAGGAAACTTACAATCATGGCAGAAGGCAAAGAGGAAGCAAGCACAACTTTCCATAGCTGAGCAGGTGGGAGAGAGTGAAAAGGGATGTGTCACACACATTTAAGCATTAAGATCTCATGAGAACACACTCACTATCAAGAGAATAGCAAGGGGTATATCCACCCTTGTGTTTCAATCACCTCCTACCACACCCCTCTTCATATTTGACACATGAGATTTAAGCAGGGACATAAATTCAAACCATATCATTGTGCCCCTGGCCCTTCCCAAATCTCATGTTCTTCTCCCATTGGAAAGTATGACTATCTCTTCTCAACAGTCCCCCAGTATTAACTTATTTCAGCATTAACTCGAAAGTCCACGCTCCAAAGTCTCAAATGAGACTTTGGTGCCAGGTAAGTCCCTTATGCCTATGAGCCTGTAAGTTCAAAAACAAATTATTATAATCATTTCCAAGATACAATGAGTACACAGGCATTGGGTAAATACCATTTCAAATGGGAGAAATTGGCCAAAATCGAGGGGCTAACAGACCCCATGCAATTCTGAAACCCAGGAGGGCAGTCATTAAACAAGTTCCAAAATGACCTCCTTTGACTCCATTTCTCACATCCAGGGCATGCTGATGCAAGGGGTGAGCTCCCAAGGCCTTGGGCAGCTCTGCCTCTGTGGCTCTGCAGGGTATACCCCCCCCATGGCTCCTTTCATGGGGTGGCATTGAGGTTCTGAAATTTTTTCAGGTGCACAGTGCAAACTTGGTGGATCTACCATTCTGGGGTCTGGAAGACAATGGTCCTCTTTTCACAGCTCCACTAGTCAGTGCCCCAGTAGGGAATCTATGTGGGGCTCCAACCCCACATTTCCTGTCTGCATTGCCCTAGTAGAAATTCACCATGAGGGCTCCACCCCTACAGCAGACATTTACCTGGACATCCATGCATTTCTATACACCCTCTAAAATCTAGGTGGAGGTTACCAAACTTCAATTCTTGCCTTCTGTGTACCTGCAGGACCATCACCATGAAGAAGCTGCCAAGACTTGGGACTTGCACCCTCTGAAGGCATGATCTGAGCTATACCTTGGCCCTTTTAGCCATGGCTGGATCTGGGATAGCTGGGATGCAGGACATGTCTCAAGGCTACACACAGAACAGCAGGTTCCTGCGTCTGGCCCAATAAACTTTTTTTTTCTCCTAGACCTTCAGGCCTATAATGGGTGGAGCTGCTGTGAAGATCTCTGAGATTTTCTAGAGACATTTTCCCCATTGTCTTGGTCATTAACATTCAGCTCCTCTTTACTTACACAAATTTCTACAGCTGGCTGCTTGAATAGCTCCCCAGAAAAAAAATATATATATATTTTTTTCTACCACATGGTCTGGCTGCAAGTTTTCCAAATTTTTATCTGCCTCCCTTTTAAATGTAAGTTCTAGTTTTAGGTTATTCCTTTGTTTATGCAAAGGGGCATAGGCTTTTAGAAGCAGCCAGGTCTCATCTTGAATGCTTTGCTGCTTATAAATTTCTGCTGCTTAGAAATTTCTTCTGTCAGATACCCTAAATCATCTCTCTCAAGTTGAAAGTTCCACAAATCCCCAGAGCAGGGGCACAATGCTGCCAGTGTCTTTGCTAAATCATAGTAAGAATGATCTTTGCTCCAGTTCCCAATATGTTCCTCATCTCTATCTAAGAAGGCTTTAGCCTGGATTTCATTTTGTATATCACTATCAGCATTTTTGTCACAACCATTCAACAAGTCTCTAGGAAGTTTCAAACTTTCCCACACCTTCTTGTCTTCTACTGAGCTCTCCAAAGTGTTCCAACCTCTGCCCATTATGCAGTTTCAAAGTAATTTCCACATTTTCATGTATCTTTACAGCAGTACCCCACTTCTAGTACCAATTTTCTGTATAAGTCTGTTCTCAGACTGCTATAAAGAACTACCTACGACTAGGTAATTTATGAAGAAAAGAGGTTTGATTGACTCACAGTTCCACAGGATTAACAGTAAGCATGACTGGGAGGCGTCAAGAAACTTACAAGCATGATTGAAGGCAAAAGGGAAGCAAGCACATCTTACCATGGCAGAGCAGAATTGGGAAACAGAAAGAGAGAAGAAAAGAGAGATAGAGCACAAAGGAAGAAGTACCACACACTTCTGAACCAGCAGATCTCAGGGGAACTCCCTATCACAAGAACAGCAAGGGGGAAATCTGCCCCCATGATCAAATCACCTCCCACCAGGCCCCTCCTTCAATTTGACATGAGATTTGGACAAGGACATAAATCTAAACCACATCAATCTCTGATTATAAATTCATTATATGTACTGAGTCCACACTTTGAGCCAAGCTCTGTCCTAAGCACTCATAATACAAAAGCCAACTAAGCAGAGTAAGCTTGGCTGTCCTGGAGGTCACATTCACATAACAAGGAAATGTATTAATGCAAGATGTACCTTTTACAAATCATTTCATTTACTTTGTTTAGAATACTATTGCCTTTAACCACTTCAATACTATATTCCCCCAAACTACAAGTCAGTTTCTTTTGTTCATTATTCCATAATGTGGGTGGGATGTCACATCATACATACATTGGTGAGGAAGTCATATGATAAATGCACCTAACAATTGGTAGCCATTGTCAGGTGGGAGCTTGGGCAGGACTTAGGGCCCACGGTCTCACCTCCTTTCCATGCAGATATCTCTGTGTGGTTTGGGCTTCCTTACGGTGTGGTGGCTTAGTTCCAAAGGCACGTATCCAGAGCAAGAGCTAGATAGAAGGTTTGTTGCTTAGATGACTAATCTTGGCTGTCACATAGTGTCACCATTAGTTTATTATTCCTTCAGTAGGCCCATCCGAGGTCAAAGGGAGAGGAGTTCAACAATATTGTATGATGGCAAAGTGGCAAGATTCTAGAAGATGATGCAAAACCGGAAATATTATTGCAGCCATGTCTGAAAAGTACAGTCTATTACAACTGTAATGTATAGGAAAATATTGCCATATTTCTGAGGTACAAGTTTTTGTAATGTTTATAAAATAATAAATGAACAGATGCTAAAGATTTGAATTTTTTCAAAAAACACCAAGTCTTATAGCAAAATGTTCTTTATAGGTGAGGTGCAGTTACAGTAGCACATCAGGACTCGTTACTCAAATACTTATTAATAAACTGTGGTATTATATTAGTCTGTTTTTATACTGGTATAAAGAACTTTCCTGAGACTGGGTAATTTATAAAGGAAAGAAGTTTAATTGACTTAGAGTTCTACATGGCCAGGGAGGCCTCAGGAAACTTATAATCATGGTAGAAGGGGAATCAGGGATCTTCTTCACAAGGCAGCAGGGGAAACTGCACCCATGATCTAATCACCTTCCACCAGGTCCTTCCCTCAAGATGTGGGGATAATGCGGATTACAATTTGAGATAAGATTTGGGGACACAGAGCCAAGTTATATCAGGTACAATCAAGTATAAACCTCCATTCCTGTGTTCTATTTTAGTCATGGAAAGGATGTGCTTGCTTAAATGGAATAAAACTCTATATGAGTAATTATTTACTATTAATAGAAATGGTAACTTGAATAAACTAGCCTGAAAGGCAGATATTATAATAAAAGCTCACAAAGTTAGAATAAATGTGAAAGGATATATATTAATACATTTGAGAGAAAGAGTAAATGCTTACATTTATGGGTGAGATTTTAAACTAGATTTATCTTTTACATACAGACATGAGTAAAGATGAATATATCCATAAAAATCAGATAGTGATCCTGTGTTATATTATACCATAAATATCATTTGTCAGTGTCTTATGACTTGAAGATAACATTACCTAGATTGTAGTTGAGTTAGAATCAATTATTTTTCTTTTTACCATACATTTATCGAGTGTTTATGATCAAGGGAATTTGTGTCACAGATTGTCAGACATGGCAGATACCCTACCCATAAGACTCCTATAATATGGTGAAGGTAGCAAGAAAATAAGAATGGAACATGTGATCAATATATCATGGAAGCAAGGAGAAGAAAAAGTAAATCCTGACCTGGGTGAGAAGATGAACAAAAATACCTTTATCTGTTAAGATTGAGTGTTAGGATAATAATGAGAGGAATCATTTTTAGATAAGGAAGTAGGAAATTTGGAGTGAGGGAGAATGGCATTCCTTTCAAAAATAACAGTGTGGCTATTGGATATATGATAAAAAGGTAAAGTAAGAATTTGAATTGGGATTTCTTCTGGGTTAAGGCAATGAAAATTTAGTAGTTACCCTTGTAAGTAAAGGTGAACTGATTGTAACAAGGTATAAAGTTACTTTCAAATCTGTTAATTCTTCTTCATTTCTATTCTACTGTGAATCCATTTAGCTTTCTAAATACAACTTTCCTGCAACAGTTTCTTTTTCCTTCTGGATAAGGTCTGCAGAGCACAATGATATTTTGGAAATTAAAGATAAAAAAGTTTTATTTCATGCTGCCAAGTTTTTGTTTAAGAGCTCACCATTGCCTGGAGCAAAAAGTTACAATATTATCTGCTATGATCCCACTTTATTTTTAGCAACTGTGCACATTCCTTCTCTTCTCCACAACCCCAAAACCACCATTAACATACAGATACTATAATACAGTCACGTCACAACACTGCGGATTTTAGTCTTGTTTCTGGTTGTTGCTGTTGTTTGTTTATTTCTTATTTCTTTACACACATTGTGGCTGATTACCTCTGATTTTAATACTATTCCTCTCCTTTCTCTTTCTGGCAACTTCTTATTCATATATATTCTACTCTTTAATTTTTTTCTTCCAAATCTTACATTGTTTGATTCCTCCCATAGAAATTATATTTGATATATGTATATAAATCATGTATCATAAAATATGATCATTATATTTATCATGTTTTACATTATTCAAGAATGAAATAGTATTTGTTTTTGCACCTCACGTGACAGAATGGGTGCTTTCTTCTGACCCTAAATACAGTACTTTTTACTGCTTCATGCCACATTACCTCTTAAAAACAGGAAAACATAAGAAGCATTTTTGAAGTGACTAAACATAATTTAAAACAAGGAAAGTTACGAAAAGATAATAAAACACCATCTCTAAAAAACGTTGATGCTATCCATCGTTTTAAAGACATGTTTACAGGCATAGATATTAATGAGAGAATATGGAATTGACTGAGTGACCTAAATGGTACTACAAAAATGATTTACTAGTATAAATTTAACACAAACATTCATTGCTTATATGTGGATTTCGGTTACATACTTAGCTAAGTTACTTAGAATTGGAATTCAGGATGGTAAATGGTAATGCTATATTTTCTGAATTTATTAGACTTGTATGCATCTCTCTGCCTTCAACACTTTGTTGGCATTACTTTTACCCAGGAATAGAATGTTGTTACTGAATTTCCACTTATAGTAAAAAAAAATGTGTTTTAGGAAAGAAAAATATAATTTGACTTCAAGTCACAAACTGCAAAGTATCTAGACTCTACATAGATCTACTTTCTTATCAATCAGTTTGTAAAATATACTTGTCATTGAATTTTTATGTTTAGGCAGACTCTTACAATCTTTAGACAGATTACATTAAGCTATTGAGCCCATTCATATGTATGTCAATTGGGATATATTCAGCTATATACAATTTTACACTCATTTGAGCAAAATAAAAAATCTGCAGAAAGCATACAACACACAAAACTGCAATTTTGGAGCTTGAAAAATTGAACAAATGGATAATATAAGCAGTCATTAATGTATATTTTTAAAATCTTTAACAAAAACTACTACAATTAATCCTCAACTTACCAAAAGTTTTGAATGGGATGCATAAAAAATACAGCAGATTGTAAACTACCCAGTCTAACAAAATCATTTTAATGTATGTATTATTCAACTGGGAACTACAGGAAGTCTAAATAACACATTAAAGGGTGAAAGTAGTCAGTACGTCACAACATATTGTTTTCATTTTTATGGGACAAAAATCTGGATGCACTGTGCTTTAGTCCTTAAATCATATTCTGATGGAATATTAATAAAACTAGCCTGAGTTTTTGACTTATATAACAATGTGCAAACACTTCTAATAAGAGCAAATGTAATAATTAAAAAAACTATTATGCTGAGTTTAATTTGATGAAAATGAAGTAAAAGTTAATTTTTTATATGTGAATAATAATTATCTGGCTTTTCTAGTCTAACCTCTATTGTCATAGTTATTGAATTGTAATTGGTTCAGTACATATGGACCCAGAAAATGTGGTAATTTCTGGAAACAGGAGGAAGGGCAAATATTTGGAAACAACTGAAATTCAAACATATTTTTAACACAATATGTCTGTAAATCTCTATAAATCCCCATGAAAATATATTTCATGTTGAATAGAGTCTAAATGTGAGACATTTATAGAGTTCTAATAACTTCTGTGTTTCTTTTCATATTTGAACTATTAATTTTCATTTGAAATACAGTAGAATACAAGAATACCATGAACAGAGTATCTCTTCTAAATAATAACTTTAATATCAGAAAATTTATTTCTGAGGGAAACATGACAGCAGGAATCCCATAAAGACAAGGGTTTTCTCCTCTACTAAGTCTGATACTTCCATTTTGTGGTACCCTGGAATCTTGGTAGAGAGACAAGTTGTTTGAAAACTGGGCTAGGAAGACCAGCTCATCTTCAGCACTGGCGTAAGTAGAGGTCATACCACAGAATATGAAAGGATGTGATAAAGTAATGCTGCCCACATCGAATAAGGTTGGAACTCTTCCTCTATTTTCAGGAAAAGTTCTACTAGTATATTATTATTTCTTCCTTAAATGTTTGATAAAATTCACTAGTGAAGCCATCTTGGTATGGAGTTTTCTCTGCGGGAGAAAATATTTGATTACAAATTCATTTAAAAACATGTATAAAGCTATTGCTTTCTATTTCATGTATACAAAATTATATGGGCCGGGCATGGTGGCTCACACCTGTAATCCCAGCACTTTGGGAGGCCAAGGTTGGTGGATCACTTAAGGTCAGGAGTTCGAGACCAGCCTGGCCAACATGGTGAAACCCTGTCTCTGCTAAAAATACAAAAATTAGCCAGATGTGGTGGCAGGCTCCTGTAATCCCAGCTAGTTGGGAGGCTGAGGCAAGAGAATTGCTTCAATCTGGGCTCTGGAGATTGCAGGGAGCAGATCACACCACTGCACTCCAGACTGGAAGACAGAATAAGACTCCATCTCGAAAAATAAAAAAAAAGAAAAAGAAAAAGAAATTATATGGTATTTCACTTATATGAAATAGAAAGTATTAGTAACTATTGGTCATGAAGTAATATTTGTCCATCAAGTAATTTATGTATAATCTTCAAAGTTTCAAACAGTTGTTAGGATAAATTTGCTTATACTTATTTCACTCAATATGAGCAGAATCTGTAGTGATCTTCTCTCTTTAATTCTTAATATTAAAATTGTGTCATCTCTTTTTATCCTGACAATTATAGCTACAAGTTTATAAATTTTATACATTTTTCAATTTAGGGAACTTTTCATTATCCTTCTCTACTGTTTACTCATTTGCATGTTCATTGATTTCTGCTCTTTACTAATTTTTTTCCTTTGCTTAGGTTAGGTTTAATTTTCTTTTAAAAAATCTTATTAAGGCAGATGATCAGATTTCTTATTTTATGCATTTCTTATATTTTAATGTAAGTATTTATAACATAAATTTTCTTATAAAGAATTCATTAGTTGTATCCCAGCTTCAGCTGCAAAATTGAATTTTGATATATTAAATTTTCCACTTAATTGAGTCTAATTCTTCCTGATTTTCTGTTCTGCCACATGATATTTAGAAGTATGTTTCTCAATTTCAAAAATAATTTGGCAATTCTCCAAGTATCTTTATTGATTTCTTGATTAATTCAATTTTGATTAGATAATATATATTCCTTGGCAAGAATTCTTTAAAACGTATTATGATTTATGTTATTAAATAGAATATGGATTATTTTGGTGAGTATTCCATATATAAAGCACAGAATTTGTATTCTTCTATGCTTTGGTGGAATGCACTACAAACATCAATTAAGACAATTTGAGTGACAGATTTTTACTTTTTTCAGATCAGCTATGTTCTTACTGATTTATTTGCACTTACTCTTTCCATGACTGAAGAGAGGGTGGTGAATCTCAAAATATAATTTTGTTTTTTTACTCTTCAGTTTTGTCAATTTTACTTATGTATTTTGCAACTTACTTATTTGGTACATACACAACTGGGATTATATTGTAATCTTGATTGATTGATCCATTGGTCATTATGAAATGTCACTATTTCTGGTAACACTTTTGATCTAAATTATATTTTGCCTGCTATTAATATAGAGTTTCCAGTGTTTTATGTTAGTATTTGCATACTTTATCTTTTTATTTTTCATTTGTTTGTATCTTTCTACTCACAATGCATTTCTTTCAGAGGCATTAGTTGAGATTGCTTTTTAAATACAGTCTGAAATTATCTGCCCTTTAATTGGAATTTTCAAACCATTAACATTTAATGTAACTTTGAATGTGATTAGCTATTAACATACCGTTTTGCTATTTGTTTTCAGTTTTTACTAACTAGCATTTGTCTACTTTATCTCTTTTCCTAACTTATTTTTTCATAAGTTTAGTATTTTTCAAATATAATTTTATTCCCACTATTGTTTTAATAGGTCAATCTCTTTTATTTTTAATATTCAAGTTTATTTTCACTATAAACTTGTTAACCTATAAATTTATTTTTACTATGAACTTATTATCTATAAATTGTTTAAGGGTATAAGATATACATCGTTATGTAACTACAATATGCCTTGAAATATTGTATCACTTCTCATATATGATACTTAAGCACCATACTTCTAATTTTACCTTCCTGTTTTCATGCAACTTTTGTCACAATGTTTACTTATACTTAAGTGACATGATCTTCAATGTTTACTTTTGGGCCTTTTAAATGAATTAAAAATAATGAACATTATTTTTGTTTATTCACATAATTGTTATTTTAACAGTCTTTATTCCTTTCTGGAAATACAAATTTTTATCTGGTATTACTTTCTTCCCACCCAAGGAACTTCCTTTAACATTTGTTGTGATGTTTTTCTGTTGATAACACCTCCATTTAGCTTGTTTATCAGAAAAGTTTTCTACTCCACTTTTGTTTTAGGAGTAATTTTTATTGTATACAGTATTCAATGTACACATTCTTGTCTGCCTGTAAAGATGACTTTAATTCTTTTTCAATTTGTAAGGCTTTTATTTTGCCAGGTTTTCACTTTTAGTATTTGAAAGAGATTCCATTGTCATTTTGGCTTGCATAGTTTGTTTAAGATGTATGTGATTATTTTTATTTTTTATATAGGGTTCACTGTATATAATGATTCAATATTTTTTATCTGGCCTCTTAGAAGAATTTCTGTTTATCTTCGGTTTTAGCAATTTAATTTTGCTGTTGTGGGGTGTGTGTGTGTGTGTGTGTGTGTGTGTGTGTGTGTGTGTGTGTGTGTATGCCCTGCCTAGGGCTCATTGAGCTTTTGGATCTGTGAGTTTATTAATTATTTTCTCATAGTTAGAAGAATTTTTACTGTAATGCCTTTAATACTTTCCTGCCAACTCTTCTTCCTAAGAATATATGTGTATATATGATAGACAACTTGATATTTTTCTATGGGCCACTAAAATTATGCTCCTGTTTCATTCTTCTTTTTTACTCTGTTTTATTCTGGATAGTTTCTATTGCTGTCTTTAAGACTATTGATTTTTTGTAGTATCTAATCTGCTATTAAATCCTATCTGGATATTCTATATTTCACATCTAAAAATTCCATTAGGCATTTCTTACGTTTTCCATTTATTTTTCTCAATAGGTTCATATTTTTATTTAAATATTTTAAGACATTTAAAATAGATTTTTTTAACATCTTTGTCTATTAGTACCACCATCTTTGATATTTCTGGGCCTTTGTTAGACTCTGTGATTGACCTTTCTGGAAGCCACCCTCATCCAAGCACAGCTGAACCCAAGCACAATAACTGACACATAGTAGTTACTGAATAGCATGTATTGAATTAATTAAACAATGTTAAATAAATATTAATGTGTTTTTATTTCAATAGATAAATGGACTTAAACATTTGGGAAAAGTGCTTTTCCAAAACCATTGAATTAAATTGATAATGTAATAGTAAAGCACTGCCTATTTACTTGGTTCTTGTTTCTTCTCCTTCCTTTTTAAGATATCAATAAATTGTTAAACTTACGTAGGTTCAATTAATAGAAGCATATTTTACCTTCATTTGAGGTTGAAACAGTTCCAACACTCATTTCTGAATGGATCACTGAGTGCATGAAAAGTATCATTTGGATAATCGAACACAAATTTATTGAATTGGCTTCATGTATACTGAACTGGAATTTAAATGACATGTGGATGAACCAGAATACAGATACCAAGTAAGCAGAGAAAGTGGAAATCCTGAGAGATTATTTAAAGGAAGAAATGGTTAAATTGATTGGCAGAATGGATAGGGCAACATGATGAAGGAGACAAGAAATGGACTACTATCTAAACTCAGCAATCAGAACTGTGATAGAACACTAAGCAACAGGGAAAAGATATATATCCTGGGAAGGAAGATGAGTTTATGCATGGGAATGCTTATTTTGATATACAGGCTGATCATTCATATACATACATATATATTTGCTTTCTCCAGAAAACCCACTAAAACAATAAAAGGATACATTTACTAAGATATAGATTCACAAGATCAGGAAAAACAGGAAAGGAAACCTTGCCAACACAATTTTCGAAACTGAATTGCAGACATACACGTGGTAAGTTACCTAGCATCACTGTTAAAAGTAAAATTTAAACCAGCAATAGGAAATACCAAGAAATAATCAAGTTTATATGACAAAATCCCCCAAACTCTTAATATTTACAGGTATTTCTGAAAATGAGAGAGGTTTGAAATAAGGAAGATATTTTTCATACTTTAAGTTCTGGGGTACCTGTGCAGAACGTGCAGGTTTGTTACATAGTTATACACGTGCCATGGTGGTTTGTTGCATCCATCACTTCATCATTTACATTAGGTATTTTAAGTCTGTTTCACAAGCAGTCAGATTCCTGGATCACTCTCAACTTTTTGCAGTTGAGTGACTTCTCCTGCCAGACACCAAGAGCAGAGCAGACGAGCAGGTAAAACAGAAGGTTCTTAGTTTCATTCTCTGTGTTTCACATATGAGCAATATTTTTCTTCTATATATCTGGCTTATTTCATGTACAATATCCTCCAGGTCCATCCATGGTTTGTCAAAGCGTAGGATCATCTTTTTAAGGCTGGATATTTTAGTGTGTGTATGTATGTGTATATATGGATCTGTCCCTCAGTATCCATGGATAATTGGATCCAGGGCCCCCACAGATGCCAAAATCCAAGGAAGCTCAATTCCCTTATATAAAATGGCATAGTGTTTGCATATAACCTTCATATATACTTGTCTTCAGTGTAGCTACATCGCTTGGATAGAAAACTTAAAAGTAATATACTACAATGGTTTTCAAAATAACAAATTGCCCAATTTAAATATTTATTTCTTATTGTATATCGTATTAGAGCTTTAATTCTTTGTTAAATGAGAAACCTTGTGACAAATATTTATCTCCTTCAATAGCCAACCAAAAAATTTTGAAGAATACCTCCTTTAATGTGGTAATTGTTGAAAATTATTGAAATACATTAGAAAATGGTAAGTTTTTAATGATAATTTTAAAATGAGATGTTATGGTGCTACGTTAGTTATTTGGGATACATGATTTTATTTTACTACTGTTATAGTAGATATATTTTTAAAATGTAATTGATTTTAAGCATTCAAAATAAAAGAACTCAAACTTAACTTTCAATCTTTGTGGAAAAAAACAAAGTAGAAAGGGAAGGAGTTATGTGGGGGGCAAAGCCTCCAATCTGTCTCTTCAGTCTATAGGTGTTCATAAATTAAACCATACTACACATTTTATGTTTATTCTGATTTTAATGTAAAGTTACATAATGAGAATTATTCCATGTTATGATGTATTTAGAAAAACAAGATGAACAATTTGTTAGTTTTTAATAATGGAAGAGATAAAATCATTTATGAATTGTATCCAGGTATAGTGACTACTAATCAGAACTTGATTACATTTTTCAACCTAAAATATTAATGCATAAAAATAAAATGAAATACTTAATTTTGAAGGCATGTAAAACATAGGAAATGGGAAAGTGACCTATAATGTGTCTTAGGCTCCACTACTTGCTAACTGTACCTAAGTAAATCAACAAAAAATCAATCAGATTTTAAACAGTTGCATGCTTATTGATCATGTGTAGATACCATATTTTATATAGCCAATTCCATATCTATGAATATTTAGATTGATCTTAATTTGTCAATATTAAAACAAATGTGAAATTTTTTTATATAAACAAGGCACTAACCTACAGTTTTGTTCATTTATTCCTGAGACACTATTTCTGCTGCTCTTCTTGCTTATAGAATTTTTTATACAGGTGCAAATATGGAAAGACTGATTCATAGTGAAAAGAAAATGGCAAATTAAAGAGATCAAGGTTGAAATTCTTGTTCTTTCTAGGTGTTTCAACATGGTAAATGTAGATGGTATTTCTTAAAATAATAGTGTAAGAAATTGGTAAGTTTATACATAATTCTTTCACTTCTCCTACTGTCTGGAGTTCCTGTATATACACATTCTACTTCCTGAGGACACAACATGTCAAGAGCTGGGAAGTTTGGTATCTGATAAAAGCAGGTGATTTAATGGTGATGTGCCTCCTACTGTACCCTCTTGCTATAAAGTAGTTCCTTAGTTCAAGACAGTGATTGTAATCAGTCTATGGATCAAAGTGATCAAAGACAGTGATTATAGTCAGTGGATCAAATGTTTCTAAGCTCAGAAGGCAAACGTATCTAAAATGTATATCATTTCCATTCGAAATTAACTGTTGACTTTTTCAGGGTAGGAGTCTAATGTAATCAATATGCCACCAAGTGGCTGTTTTTATTTAATTTTTTTATTTATTTATTTTGCAGGACACCATATCCAGACTTAGGGTTGGTCTCTGTGGCAAGCCAATTGTATGTTTAGCAATAGGAATAATGGAATCAGCTTTATGGAGTGGGAACTCATGCAGCTGTCCCCATGAGTATCTTTTGTCCTTACCACCATGGTTCTTTGCTAATTTATTATTCCTAGGATAGACAATGAAAGAGGCTGGCTGATCAAGTCAGATTATTAGTCAAGTAATTCTACCTTCCTGGTTGCTTAGTGCCCCTTCTGTAACAGATACTCTGATGAGAGTAAATAAGCAAAACAAAGAACCTCACCCTTTGCACCCATTTCAATAATATCTTCAACATGCCTCTTCCCTGGACCTCGTAATCACTCATCTTTCAATTTTTCTCTTTCCAGGACCCAGACCAATTAGCCAAGCCAGTTGTCACTATATGTGTTTTTATATGTTTTTCCTTGGGCCATTTATCTTTCCATACAAAGTGCTGACTAAGCATATCATCTGAAGCTTTGCCTATTGAGAGATTCCTCCTTACTTTCTATGGGGCTGGAATACAACAGCAGATTATTTTAGCCTGCATTCTTGTACTAAGATAACCTATTTGTGAAGAAAGCTTGTTCTTTTTCCTCTCTGCCATCTGGTGATATGAGACTTCAGCTCACCTCACATGGCCATAGGTGAGATGTGGAAGAGAGACATCAGTTCAACAGTGGTAAATGCCATGGGGATCTGGGCAACATGTTTACACCATTATCTTGTGCCTCTGTTCCTGCCTTTTCCCAGTCCTAGATGAACCACATTTCTCATACAAAGAATGGCTGCTGGCCTCTCAATCATGATTTGGTGGATCTGGCCAACCCAGCTCATGATGGATGGGTAATTCTGGGCAGCATGATCATTTATTGTCCTATAGCCAACAGCTTTATCTCTGCCAGATTCCAGCAAATTGCTGGGACCCATTCTTAGAAAGGTTTGTAATTTTCTATGGCAGATGTACCTACCCACTTTGCTCCAGAACTGTAAGGATCTATGTTGTGATTTGCCTACTGAGATTTGACACAGAGTCCACACTGTATGTTTCTCCATTACTTATTCTCTAATATCTGAGAATCTGATGAGATATGTGACACCAGGTGCAGGGCCATTTGTACCACAGCCTGAACCTGCCTGGAGTCCTACACAAAGCTGGCAGTTTTCATGTCTATTAGTGAACAAATTGGAGGAGTATTCCCAAGCATAGAAGATACTGTCTCCCGAAACTCAGAGGTCAACCAGGAAAGTTCTTCCCTCTTAATGATGGAAGAAATACAAATTCAACACTTTTATTTAACATTGAAGGCATGTTCTGGACTACTAGTTCCCCCCAAAACTTCACTTACATGCTGATAACCCCAAATCTTCATATAGTTTAAGTTCTACCTTGTAAAACTATGTGTATTTTTTTTAACCAAGGCCTGTAATATACTTGCATCTCCTTGCTCAGTCTTATCAAAATTATATGATTGATATGTTGAGACAACAGAATGACCAAGAAGTCTAAGTCTCTTTGGACTTTATTATGTCAAAAGACCAAGATTAGAAGTAGTACAATCATCTTATCCAATTGAATTTCAGCTGCTTCTGAACATATTTTATAATAGGACTGGAAAGATGATTTTGTGAATTATATTTTTTCAATCATAAAGACTGCTTTGTAATTGAGTCTGTGTTAATCTGTTTAAGTTAAGGCATCATAGCTGGCAGAGAAGCTACAGTGGAGATACCACTTAGTAAAACTTGCAGTATTCATTGTCATCTCCATCATCCATCTAGAGAGTGGATTTTTTTTTACGTTTACAGGAGAAGTCTAGTGAATTTTATGGGATATCATATGTACTACAACCTTGTACAGTCTTTAGGAGTGGTTTCAATCTCTACCATTTCCCTCTAATCTCTGCCATTTCCCTGAGATGCAGTTTTTAATTTACTCTTTTAGATTGGGGGAGCAGAGACAGTTTTGGTGTCTTTCATTTAGCTTTCATAATTGTAATGAATCTTAATGCATAGGCAAGGAACAAGTGTAGGGGTTCTGACAGCTACTCAGTGTGTCTATTCCAAATAAATATCTAGGAAGGAAGGCCATAACTACATTCCCCTTACCCTAACTGAAAGACCATGATAATGCTTCAGCCCTCCGATCCGCAATGCTAAGGCCTTGTATCCAATAATTCATCGTAAGTTTAGGTAGTATGCTTTTTATCAGTGTATGGTTACCTGAATAAATGTTATGTAGGGAGAGTCATTACTGTATTTGCTGTGGTGTTGCAGGTTGTTCTTTTTGAAGGACCTGGCATCTGCTTCTGTCAACAGGGTAAGGACATGGAAATACGCTCAGGTTTATACAGTCAACAGTGGATCATGACTTTTAATGAGACAATGGTCTTTGGTTTCATGGTTATCCTCTTCCTCTCTCCCTCTCTGTCCTTATCTCTCTGTCTCTCTCTCTCTCTCTCTCCCTTTTGTTTTTTCCCTGAGACAGGGTCTCACTATGTTGCCCAGCCTGGAGTGCAGTGGTGGAATCATGGCTCATGCAACCACCACCTGCCAGAATCAGATGATCATCCCACCTCAGCCTCCCAAGTAGCTGGTGCTACAGGCATGCACCACCACATCTGGCTACTTTTAGTTAGTTTGTTGTTTTTTGTATAAACAGGTTTTCGCCATGGTCCTCAACTCCTGTGCTCAAGAAATTCACTTGCCTCGACCCCACCAAAGTGCTGGGATCACAGGCGTGAGCCACTGCACTCAGGCTCTATCTCTTTTGATTGTATAAATCAAACAATAACCTCATTAGCTATCCAACCTTCTTGACCCAAGGCACACTGTGATCTATTAACCACATCTGTAGTTCTTTGTAATAAGGTGTTCTTGTCTTTTATTCCAAACTTGTCTCTCATTAGGATAATTATAAGTCTACTTGCATCTAATAGTCAAATGCTTCCACCTGGCTTCTCTTATTGGGAAAGAGAATGTGCAATCTCCATTGTGTCTATGAGTATAAAAGTATCTACTATTATCAACCCTGTTGACAGTAGCAATTAAAGTATACAGTGATGATAGTGTTGCCTTCACTACTACATTCTGTACCATATTGCTAATGAGATGGTGTTCAGGTTCTTCTGCAAAACATAGGTAACTAATGGATTTTTCAGTCTTATATAGTATATCCACTCTAGTACGGCTAGTTCTTCAAGGCCTTTGGTCCTTTTAGCATCTGCCACAGGCATTTCTACTTAACTTAATGGGAGTCATTACTTTCTCCATGCTTCCAAAAATAATACATTAGTATTGTTCCCTGAGATCCTTGCTAAAGTGTTACATGCTGTATTGCAGGACAATGTTTGCGTATAAATAACCTTTCCTTATTCAGCCTCATGTTTCCAGACTCATATATACTATCTGGAACATAATGGCTATGGGTCCAGTAGCTCTTCTGAAATATAGTGCCTGTCCTACCTTAGCATGCCTAGAACTTCCCTGGGCATGTTGTAACTTGGTTCTAGTAATTGGTCATGTGGGTTGATCCTAAAGGGTACACACATTGAAAGGCAGTGGCTTCTGCCCTGTCATCAAGAATAAACTTATATCCTCTAACAGTAAGAAGATGGCCACTTCTGCAGGCCCAGAAAGAGTTCAGTGAATTCTGGAACTTCAAGGTTTTGAGTGCAGCAAAACAGATGTCCCCAGGCCAATTCTCAATAACCCACTCTTTCCCAACCAATGCTGGTCATAGGGGCAGTAGAAGCAGGCTAAGAAAATAAGCCTTCCTTGAACTTCACTACACATATAATTAGGTTCTGGCCTTATTCATTAGAGTTATCTGCCCTCTATTCCCTGGAACTCTGATACTCTTTATAATTAAGTCGTGGGCTTCTTTCGTAGAATTTTCTCCCCTCTGGTTGCAGAAGATAAGTCTTTTTTTATGCTACCAAGGAAACTTCTCCTTTCACACTTGCTTGGGTGATTAATCACCTACATTTTATTGTCTTCCTCCAGTACATAAATGGCACCCAGCAAGAGTTAACAGGATACCATTGTTCTTATAACACGCACTTCCAAGGAAACTTTAAAAAAAACAAATATTAAACCTTCTACTGCATATCTATCTTATTTCTGTTCACTACTGGTACAATTTAACACTTGCACTGCAAGTCTGTAACCAATGGGGTCTTATTTTGCCCTTGGGTGTGAGGTAGTCCAGTTCTAAAATCCTATTTTAGGGCCTGATTCCTTGGACCATTCCTTGTACTAACAGTTTTGGGGTGGTTAGCCTGGGAAACAAATTTTGAGGCAGAGATTTGCATGCTGAAAATTTATTCAAGCTGCCCTCAGGGCCAACATCTGTGGAGAATTAAAGGAAGTGGGTTTGGACAGAGGAAAGGATTGAAGGTGATGTAGTTGCACCAAAAGTCCCAGTTGCTCCTATGGGAGCTCTAGAGATGGAACAAGGTTTCAGAATTGCTCCAATTTGAGGCAAGGGCATCAGGTGTTTATAGTTCCACATCAATTAGTCATTGGATGCATGCTGACTTCCAGGAGGGATATGTGACCTTGGATAAAGATATTCTTTTTAGCTGAGAATTATTTCCCTAGAAGAGCCATCAGCAGCCAATAATCCCAGCAGCCAGAAAAAGGAGTGCTGTCCAGAAGGAAAATCTAGGTAGCATATTCTATTACTCCAGTAAATATTACATACAGCTTAAGTGGGATTAACATAACATAAATTAGATCTGTATTATGTATGTTGTCAAATATTTCTAGTATATATTGTTAGTCTTAGCATGTAATGTCACCAACAACATGTGAGGTGCCATTATATATGAATTTATATATGTACATATATATCCATCAAAAATTAGATGGGTCTTATGTGTTTATATTTTCCAAATAGCCTGGAAATATTACATATATATCATATATAATATCTAATTATATAGGTAATGATGACAAGTTATATTTATAAATCATTAGAATAATTTTATAGAAATCTAATTATGGTGGTTGTTGTTAAAATAAAAACTGATATTGAAAATGCAAACAATGAACTAACAAAGACATACTACATTATTTGTAAGTTTCAGTACAAGAAAAATGGCAGAAATAATTCCTGGTAGCCAAAGGGTTTGAAAATAATAGAATTTTACAAATACTTTGGAGAAAAGGGAGCACAAGATGTAAGGAAAGGGCATTAATAAATACAAAGACTGGTAAGTTAATGATTATTCCAAAGGGTCTGAGCTATTGAGCTCATTTTTAAAAATTTATACTGGAAAGAAATAAGGGAATTGAAAGCTTTGGGTTATTTAGCAATAATCATTGCAGACACTGGAAAATTGCTTATAAAATAGAAAGTACAATGAACATATCTTTTACAGAAGCAATGGGAGTTAACCTAAAGGCAAATATTAATAATTAGTCTTCTGTTTCTCTCTCTTTCTCTCTTTCAGTTTTAAATAATTTATAAATTGATAGTCTCTACTTCTCATATCCTCATTATTTTGATTTTGATTTTGATTCTTAGGGTATTTCTTTTTAACAATCATTTCTATTCCTCTGAGTTGAAGGCTACAAGTGTTTTCAGACGAATGATTTCTTTCCCTGGTAGGCAACCTAATAACTGACTCTCTCAGTACAAAACTGTCAGAGATCCTCTCTCTCTCTGACAACCTGTGTCTGCCCAACTCTAAAACTGCCTTCAGGCAAAAGTTACAGATAAATATAACTCTAAGCTGTCTACAATCAAGACGTAATATGTATGTAAACACAATGATCTAGTCATTTTCTATCCAGTAATCTTATCTGTTTGCAAGACACCTACATTTTATAAACATCATCTCTGTATAGTTCAGTCTATTTTTTCACTCTGGAATTAAGTAAAACAAAACTTCACCTGAGAAAAAGATGAAACAGTCATATACTTCTCAACTAGTATTCTCAGTTTCCAAAAATAAATTCCTCTGATGCGTCCTATTTCCTCCATAAGATGGTAACTACCGATGTTGAGTCTCAATGAGATGTGTTTCCACAAGATCTATTTTAAATTATTTTAAATCTATTTTTATTATAAAATGTGAAAGGAAATTTTAAAATTCATGACCATTCATATTTACTCCCTCTCACCTGCCCAATAAATACCCATGAGCATTTTCCTTTGCCAGAGTAACTCCTGGGTCATTTTCATGCATATCACAGTAAACACAAACAAGCAGACATTGTGAAGTCAGAAAGGCCAACACAATTTACACGGGAATAAACCAAGAGTGTCTGGCAAGTATTAGCTACAGGAAAAACAAAGGTGTTATGGTCTGAATTTCGTTCCCCTAAAAAGTTATACATTGAAGTTTCAACTCCCAGTACCTTAAAATATGACCATATTTGGAGATAGGGCCTCAAAAGGAGGTAATGGAGTTAAATTGAGGTCATTGAGAGGGCGCCCTAATTCACTATGACTGGTGTCCTTTTAGGAAGAGGAGATTAGGATGCAGACACATACAGAGGGAAGACCACGTAAAGACACAAAGGGAAAATGGCCATGGACAAGCCAAAGAGAGATCTCAGAAGAGATAACTCTGCTAACACCTTGATCTCAGATTTCTAGCCTCCCAAAATTAGGAAAAAATAAGTTTATATTATTTATGCCGCCTACTCTGTGGTACTTTTTTATGGCAGTCTTAGTAAACAAATACAGAAGGAAAAATGCAAGATGGCCTATTGTAGGTTGTGATCTGTGGGGTAGCGTAGGAGAGCCTAGAGGAGGAAGGACTGAAATTTTAGAAGCAGCTGCCTTGTGGTATAGAGTTCAGGACTGAGAAAGAATGAAGATTGTAAAGTAGTTTGACTGGCATTAGGTATGTAATACTTGTTGGATTTTGCCATTGCTGAGAGAGACCTCAGTATTTACTTTTAAATTATTTTTGTATTTCAAATAATAAACGTTATTTTAGGTAGTACTGAGATTTTAAAAACCACCAAGCTGCTTAATTTTATGTATCATTAACATGTGCCATGCAGTGCCTATTTATGACAAAAATCTTTAAATATATTATGTTTCATTATTACAAAGGAAAGAATGTATTCTTATTCCTCGACCAATAGATGTGAAATGACTTGTCCAAGTTAACCCCAAAATTAAGTTCCAGTGCTGAAATTTGACCTGGATCAATCTTATGGTAATAATTGAGTTCTTTGTAGATTATACCATGCAGTTTCTCAAAGCTATTTCAGGACATGTTGGAAGCAATTGGAGGTTGCAGTTGACTATGTTGTAGCCTTGCCAAGATACCTTTTCTGGACTGAGAGAACCTCTCACTTTCTGTGAGTATTGATGTGAATAGTTGCAGTTACACTCTTTTTAGAATTGACCTAAATAAGCGAGAGACATTTTAGTTCAGGGTAGGATGACTCTAAACATTCCTGAACTAGAACTCCCTATGGGATGAGACAGAGGCTGGATTTTATCTCCATGTACATCTTTATAAGCTTCTTCCCTTCTATTTTTCTCACTCTCTTATATGTTTCATCTAAGCATAGTACCTTAATAATAAGTGACTAACACAGGAATTCCCATTCAGGGCAAAGCTTCTAGGAAATCTGACCTACAACTGGATTATAATAACTAGCTACATAATAATATGATTAAAACTTATTATGAGTAAATATTTAATAAATAACAACAAAACCTCTGTCATTTGATGAGTAGTTAAATATGCATTAAATTACAAAAAAATGATAGTTGAAGAGATATAACCTAGAAAAATTGGTTATTGGGATCTACAGTGTTATGAAAACAATTAAATGCATTTTAGCACAGATCTGTGCAGTTTTTGACAGTGTACATTGCATAGTACACAAATTTCAGAGGCTTTTTATGTGTCAGGACAATTTTTGGTTGCAAGTGACTAAATCTCAATTCAAATAAGCTTAGTCCAAAAGAAAATTTATTGATCATTTTCTCTGTGAATTCGAGGGCAAGGTTTATTGTAGAAATAGTTGGACCCTACTCTATCTCTTGACTTTGGCTTTATTCTACACACATGTGAAATAAAGATTCCTGTGTAAAGGTAACTTTTCTAATGCTAAGGAAAGATTCTAATTGGTTTTGGCTATATCATTTGTTAGCTTTTAAATACTTACTGTGTCCATGGTGTGTGGTATTTTCATTGAACAACTTGAGCAATGCATCTATCATTGTGATAGGAAGGAGTGATATATAACTGAGGGTATAACTGTGGATTCATAGAGTAGGGAGAAGTTCCCAGTAAAGCCATGAGGAGAGAATATGTATTAGGTAGATGAAACGACTTCTACAATAGTCTACTAGTGATAATATTAGCAAGACATGAAAAAGGTAGTGAGGTCCAATTTGTTCGGAAAATGCAAAATTAATCAAATTAGGATGCATTTATAATTGTTAGTCTCTTCAGTTATTTAAGATGATAATGGATATTTTGAATTTCAATGATGGATATATATCATACATTATTTTACTAAAGTTATTTGAACTTGAGATCCATTTTTCATGAAATATTTCATGGAATCCCAACAGACTTGGGTTCAAAGTTAGATGTATCTACTATATTACTTTGGAAAATTAGTTAAATTGTCTAGGCCTCAGTTTCTTCACCTGTAAAACAGTAATAACTAAATGCTCTTAACAAATTTATTATAAGGATTAGAATAAAATATATTAAAGATGCCCGGTTCTATGAAAGTAGTTCCTATTGGGCCAAATAATTTCAATTCAGAGACCACTGGATGCTTCTCCAAAGTATTAAATTGTTTTCTGAAAATAAGATTAAAGTACTTTTATAGTTTTTGTTGCTTTTTAGCAAGGTGATGGAAGGTAAATTTGGTGTTGATGAGGAATAATTTATGGGTTGGTTATAGGTCGAATTGGATTTCAGGTGGCAAAGAAAAAAAGGAGCCAGAGATATGAAGGACCGTTAGGAGGTTATTGTAATAAATTGTGAATTGATGGGCACCTGAACCAAGGTAACATAAGGCAATAATGTGTAAATATTAAGAAAAAAAACCATAAAAATGATTAGAAGTCTTTCAGAATGACCCAATTCAGCAGTTTACCATGAGAATTTTATTTTCCAAATAGTCTATTTAATTGAATAATGATGGGTGCTAAAATTATGCAGGGTGCCCTCTTTTCCTCTAGTTTAATAAAATAATATACTGTGAAATACAATAAAAATTTTTTTAACTTTATTTTTATTTTTGACACTATTACAGATAGAATGATCACAACCATTAAAACTTTAAAAAATGTAATCATCATCACTAAAATGTTCCCTTATACATAGTTATTCATTTGATATATTTCGTTTTTCTTCTGATAGAGTGTGATGTAAAATAGAGCTTTCACTTTACATGTCAAACACTTCAGAGTAGTCCTGTTTTAGTATATGGACTTAGGTAAAATGCCACATGCAGTTATGATCACACTGGAAGCAACATTACAAAATTAATTAACCTGTTTTAAAATATTTTAGCAGAAAGATAACCATACAAAAAGTGAAGATTCCTCAAATATAAAAATACATTTCCAGGATTAGAGGTAGAATTTGAGAATAAAGAAATTGGATTTAATACCTGAAGAACATTCTCATTAATTTATTTAGTAGACTTAATAGAGACAAAATTTACCTGTATTTGGAAAACAGGTAAATTGTATGTTATAAAAATATACTAAAAATAAATTAAGAAATAAATTAAGAAAATTCTCATATGTATTGATAGATTTGTAACGTTATAAAGTATAATAGGAATTAAGTTATTTTCCTCAGATCATTAATAAAAAAGAATAAAAATAAAGGGAAACACCTCTGAATTCCAGAACACAACTGCTTCCAATTAGTTTTCAAAATTACTGCTCTCTTAGGAAAGATATTGTTGGTTGCATAAGAAAGGAAAACAAAACTGTAAGCTAACAAGCAATGGCAGAGAATGTCAATGAATCAAAGGAAGAATCATCAAAAATCAAAGGTTTCAGAGTGAGCAGAAACCTGGACAGTTCTGTAGTTTGTGAAGTTACTCTATAAAGGTGACTCAGCTTCCAGCTTTAACCTGCTATACCAATCTATTTTTTTTTTATGTGGGAGAGGTAATAAAATTGGCCCAACTTGGGTTATATGTCAACCTTAATTCAATCATATATGACCAAGAACTGGGGTCTTCTCATAAAGGGATCTATCTGTTCCCTTCTCATAGAAGAGATATTGTGCAGATCCCCCACAGGAATTAATAACTAGGACATTTGTTAAACCAACAAATTCTTCTTTAAACAAAATTTGCACAGAAATATATGTATATATATATATATATACATATGTATGTACCTGAATATTCTATCCTTAAAAAAATCCTGTTCTTTGCTTGAGCCCAGGGGTTTGAGGTTGCAGTGAGCTATAATTGCCCTACTCTACTCCAGCCTGGGTGACAGAGTGGGACCCTGTCTCTTAAAAACAAACAAACAAAAACACTATTTTAATCCTAGCTGTGTTTTCCTAGGTAAACTTGATAGACTAAATTTATTATATATAAATATATATATTTATATATAAATATTATGTATATATATATCATATATATAATGTATACATATTATATTATTATGTATACATAATATATATGATATATATATATAGTGATCCAGCAACAAGTCAACAAAAACAAGATTTTAGTACATAATATATATAATATATAATATATACATATATTATATATAATATATAATATATATGTGTATATATGTATGTATTATATATGTATACATATATACATACATGTATGTATATATATATAATGTATATACATAATATATA